>JAHWFP010123801.1:12194-29224 GCA_023313725.1 Lithobius niger | reverse complement strand
TTAAAAACGCTAAAACAACAGGGACAACGTACCTGTTTCAAGATGGCGGCACGTTGTTGGGCAGCTTGAGGTTGTCCCTGTTGTTTTAGCAGGGAAAATCGTTTAAATTGTGAACAAGACATGAGAAATATGGCCGAAAATTAAACTTCCTCCATGTGTATGACTTGTGGGCCTTCTGTTCCGTCAGGGAACACAATATTACAAATATCTGTCTAATTCAGGCAAACAATACAGTACATTGCTGAAATTTCACAAATAGTTGAAAGAAGGTGAGGGGAGAGAACGGGATGACAATGCGGAAGTAGATGCAGATGTGACTAAAGATCCGCAGAAAATGCGTCTAAATTGTCACAGAGAACAAAAACCCTTCATCGTATGAAGCACTTCAATATTTGCTTTATTTAATGTGGTTACACTTAAATACATTCTTTAAATTGTACAGTGTCTTATATTGTTCAAAAGCACTATGAATATGACTGGTTTTATGTTTGCAATTAGTGGCTGGAGTTCGTTTGATTGCTATTGTTTTCCTGTATTGAAAGCTGTTTAGACAGATACAACGAATACCATACATATATATATATATATATATATATATTAAAGACGGGAAAGCCAAAGAATCACAAGAAATACTGAAATACAGATACAAACCTATTTACGTTGCCTTTTGGACTTATATGTCAGACTGCCTGAGCGGGAAATCGAACCCAGTGCCTTTGGGTGTGTATAATATATATACTCATCCATAGTGGTATCCTGGGACTACAGTTTCTTTTCTCTTCATTTTCCATACATATCGTATGGCTCATGAGAACAATATTTTGAGCAGTAAGCCTAAAAACAGGCCAGGTGAGAATACACGACGCACGATCTGAGAAAAACAATTGCCCTGACTAGGGGGACTCGAACCCAGAACTTTCTGGTTACTACGCAGGTACTCCACCAACTGCACTACCGGGACATTGTCAAACTCCAGCCAACATTAGAAGCTGTTTAAACCCTTTCTGGTGTGATTCAAATGCTACAAACGAGAAATGAAAGCAACTTACTTCTTGGTCTCCGCACTAGAATGTATTGAAAATAAATCTAAACCTAAAGAAAGAGTAGGCCTAAGCATGCTTCCAGGTTCAGCTCGAGCCTGCAGCCAGGGGTCTTCCCCGGTAGCGCAGTTGGTAGAGCCACCCTGCGAGTAAATGAAAAGTTCGAGTCCCCGTCAGAGCAGTTGTCCTTTCTTTCGTTCACTCTCAGATTATTGTTTCTTGTATTGTCACAAGGGCTTAAAAGTGGCACTATATACGATTGAAATCCGCAGAATCTAACAGTATCTAGCGCTCTCTAGCACTGTTTACCGCTTGCTTGCATCAAGCGAAGGAATGCACAAACGCTATTTCTTTTAGCGAAACAGGCAAACCTCTTTTATTATTGTGTGAAAATTTGTTACGACCTCATGCACGTAAAGCAAGCTGTAACGGTTACAATATCACTGCCGCTAGATGGTGTTACGGTATTTTCGTAGGCTTTTCAATCGGTGATAGTGCCACTTTAATGCCGTCTATCTACTTTGATTATTACCCTTTCATGGTTAGCGTCGTTGAAAGCTCCCATAATCTCCAGATAGGCGAATTACGAAGCAAATTTCACCCGACCATGACTTCACACCCATTCAACTCGTGTAATATCGCTTATACTTATGACGCTTCAAGCTATGGGGTGATAGTAGATGACTAATGAGATTTTAGCCGGAGTTGTTAATGTTTATACGGACGTCAGCACTTATTAAACATGCGCAAAACGTCAAACCGGATCCCCTTCGGCTGACACGTCATAGCAAGCACCACCAGTAGACCGTCCGCAGTAAGGTGGTCGTCGGCCTGTTTGCTTTAGCGGCCATTGTTGTTATCACGACGACTGTTTAGCTGGGGCGGCTGCTACACCAGGAAGCTGCTTCCGAGAATACCAATTCCCTACAGCAACTTCTAGCCCGAAAGAAAGCGTGCTCGTCTGCTGTCGACTCGTCAAGAGCCAAACAAAACCGAGCTCGTCAAAACGCTGTCACCGATCCATCACCGTGGATTACGCAGCACCACGACCGCACAATGACTTGTGGAGAAGAGATGCCTTTCGAAGGTTGCCAACGAAGAATCGGGTGGCGTTTCGTGTTTGCCGTTGGCTTTGGATTCCTAAGTGGCTGGTCGGCGAAACGAACCAACGAACTTGGATACGCTGCATCCTTGCCAGCCACCCATCACGTCCTAATTGGCAGCTATTGTTTGCGCCGGTGCGGACACGTCAGCACCGACCATCGCCTCTGGCCGCCTTTGCAATGATCCAGGATACGGGAGAGCAAACAAAACGCAAACAACCACACGGATTTGCGTTTCTATCATGGTTTTGGGGAATTTGCAAGGAAGACATGGCAGACAACTGTTTATGTATAATCAGCAGTCAACACATGTTGGCAAATGCTTGCTATACCAACTTTCTGTACAGCGCGTTATGCGATTCCTATTTGTGTCTTTGTATGTTTGACGCGCTCCAACCTAGTCACGGTGCTAGAAAGAGAGAGGGACAATTTTGCTTGGCAATGCCAATAGGAAATTACTACGATCTTTTACATCCTACATACTAGAGACTGCAAGTGTCAACCGAGCTACGCTGACAGTTTCATAAAAAAAACTGATTTTGAGGGCACGGGTGGTATTTGATGCACCGTATCAATATGGGGATGTTTTGCTCTCTCATGTGTTTGTCGCTGAAGACGTGTATCCCGTATGTGTATTTTTGTGCAAACTGGCTAACAAACGCTGATTTTTGTTCGCTACGCTCAATCAATCAGCACGCTCAAGCATCGTTTAAACCAGAGCGGCTTTTCAACCTTTTTTGGCCCGAGGTACCCTTCGCTTTTTTTGCGGACCCAATGTCACCCCTGTCCCAAAGTTGAAGAGCTTTTTTCTTCAAGCAAAAGGATGTTGCTCTCCCAAGGCACATGCCACTGCATAATGCACAACCAAACACACAATTGTTTATTACTACAGACTACCAACCTATCCCTAGCCAATTTTGCCCTAAATAGACCTTTACCGGAGATCGAGCTACATGGCTATCAGCACCAGCAAACCAGCCTATCTACTGCACGCTATTGCCGTTAAGGATGACGAAAGACACTTTTGCGGGATTTTTTGTGACGATTCCCTCTGCCTCGCGGCACCCTTTAACCACCTTCGCGGCACACAAGGGTTTCCCGGTACACCGGTTGAAAAACACTGGTTTAAACAACTATTTTTTGCTGGCTACGCCGAAAGCGGTGTATTCCGTCTGTGTATTTTTATGCGTTTTGAATATTTAATCGAGTTTAACTAATTCTTTAATTTTAATCGTCCTGCTGTTTATGCCAGTGGTTTATGCATCGTTTAAACAATTATTTTTTGCTGACTAATAATGTTACTTCTTTGATTGGTGTGATTGGGCTAAATTAAGTTTTATTGTTTAAAGAGGTCTTGTTGTTGCCGACTATTTTGCATTTTGCTTGGATTTTTCCAACTAAATTGTCCCGCTCATTGTCGTGGGGCAGATTACCCAGTTTGGGTTCGTTTTCCCTAAAAAACAAACAAACAAACAAACAAACAGCAACGTCAATGATGAGTCTCGTGTACCGCACGTTGAAAGTGATTGTTACAGCTATAGGGTGGTTTTCACTTATTGTCGGTTACACGGGCGCTTTTCGGGATCAGGGATTATAATTTGTAAATTAGCTAAACTACCCTCCTTCCCTCGGGTGACGTAAATGAAGCAATTCCTATAAATTTCAACAATTGGTAAAATTCGATTCACTTTCTAACTATAAAATGTTCATTATTGTGTGCGCGGCGTATCTTGAGTCCTGGAAGTATTTTACGAGCGACTACGTCTTCCTGGATGGAGACGGCTTTAATCGATGGCCGCCATTGTTTTTGTAACCATCTTGGATATCAACAAGGCACTCTGCTACTGAAAACGTACAATCGATTATCTGTGTTCGTTCTGCGGAGAACTCAAGATAGGCCGCGGACACTATAGGTTAACTATTTACGTGCAACCCACGCGTATATAGATTTGCAATAAACGGGACAGAAAACCAATTGGGCTCGATAAGCGTTAATAAATACGGATGCAAACCTATTTACGTTGCCTCTTGGACTTAAATATCAGACTGCCTGAGCGGGGAATCGAACCTACGACCATTGAAATCAAAGGCCAGAGTCCTGCCATGTCAGTATGGCCATGTCAGTACGGCTGAGAGGTTAGGACTCCGATTTGATTTCAATGGTCGTGGGTTCGATTTCCCGCTCAGGCAGTCTGATATTTAAGTCCAAAACGCAACGTAAATAGGTTTGCATCCGTATTTATTTATGTAGATTTGCAAACATTTACGTAGGTGTAAGTGAGTGTAGCAAAAGACGTCTCGTACGAAGAGAAAAAGGAAAATGAATGCGTTTGAACTTTTACATAGCCTACGTTTGAACTAATGCTGAAAAACTGGGTCAAACAGAAAAGCCAACACGAAGGAAGGCGCCTTTAACTCAAACGACCACTGCAACACTAATCCAGAATACCAGTTGCGATTATAGAGTCAGGCATAGTGATGATGCCTTTAGCTTAGACAGTTCTGATGAAGACAAAAAAAGATGTCGCTTGGTACTTAAAGGTAAGGTTTAACTGAACCAAAGTCAAAGAGGAAGTGGAACACAAATAAGCTTTCCAGTAAGGTTTCAGATGCTGCAGTGATTAGTCCGCGTGAAATCTTATTTCTGTATTCAACCACTGTAAAATCCATTATTGTGCTAAAACACTGGTCATTTAAAAAAAAAGAGGAAGAAACGGCTACAGTTAGCATATTCTCATGATGAGTCATTAGATCAGAGTCCAACTTTCTTAATTTTGACGTCTTACTAAACATAAAAGCAATAAAAATTGCTTTCTTTGGCTCTGATTTACCTTCTCGAGTAGGCCTAATGTATTTTTGATATTGGTAAAATTAAAACCCACTTAGCTTGGAGTTAACGAGAATCAGATAAACGTATAGCCACGCACACAAAAACGCACCTCGCATACACTCACGTGTTCCTTTTTGCTTAGTTTTTCAGTATTCTTGAGTCAAGTCGTCGGCTTTCAGTTGATAACCCCATTTGTTATCTTTTTTTCAGCAATGTCGTTGAGTCAAGGAGCAGTAATACGAGACATTTGATTGATTTCTGAAGGTGAGTACTGAAGACTCGAACGAGTCAGTGATGCTGTAATACATTTTCTCATTTTCTCTATTTACAGCAGAAACGTGTATAATTTCCGCCCACTGATCCACAGGGCAAGGTTTTGCTGCTTCACTTATATAGTACGACTAGCGGAGTCGCTCGCTTCGCTCGCTCATTCCGCGTCGTCTCGCTCCCCTCCCGTCCCCCCTGTCTCGCTCCCCCCCCCCCCCCATTAATTTGCCGTTCCGGTCGATAGATGGCATCGTATGTTCGCGCTGCTGGTCGTTGCGTTGCGGGTGCAGCTACTATCTCAGCAGGCCTTGGCTGCTACTCTTATAATTTGCCGTTCCGTCGGTAGATGGCGGAGATGGCATCGTATGCAGCTGCTGCAGATGAAGATTGCTGCAGCGCTGCCGATGACTGCTTGCGGATCATGTGTAATTATATATATAGGCTAGATTGCTGCCCAATGTTATGCGTCGAATTTCAGCTCCGACCTCAAATACATTCAAGGGAAGATTTGGATGTATGAACTCGTTTTTTGTTAGGAAGCAAAAGATGCCCCCTGTCAAGGCACGAACTCGTAATAACCTTAAAATCCACACACTATTTTTAATTTTCAGATCTGTTTTTTCGTCTTGTTCAGAAAGACGACGTATATAAAACGTTAAAACATAAAAAATGGGACCAGCCCCAAACACAAATTATCGGGGGCAGTCATGTTGTTCATTTTCCAACATGGCTACCCCCTGATCACCTGTGTGTGGGACTGGTTCCATTTTTTTACGTCTTAACGGTTTTAACCTTTTATATTCGTCATCTTTGTGAACAAGGAGCAAAAGACAGCACTGAAAATTAAAAATCTCTTGTGGTTTTAACGTTATTGTGGGTTCGTGCCTTGTCAGGGCGCACCTTTTGCGTCCTAAAGACGTCCACTCACAAAGTAAACTTACATATGGTTTTTTTGAGCAGTAATACCACAGCCACCTACAGTAAAGGCCGGATCAGATCAAGACAAATTAGGCAAGTAAAATCACCCATTGACATTGAAGGAAGCGCAAGTTTGCTAGGTGCTGCCATCTCTACACCAAGCGGCGAAATTTCAAACTAACCGACGAGGATTCCAAATTCTGTCAACCGATGACGCCACTTGACACACTTGTTCGCGTCGGTATTTATCCCGCCTTCCAGCGGAGCATTGTGGAAGGCAAAGCTGATCCGGCCTTTACTGTAGGTGGCTGTGGTAATACGAGACTCTTTTAAATTAATTTCTGAAGATGAGTGCTGAAGACTCGGACGAGTTCGTGATGCTGTAATGCATTTTACTCTCGATAGTCACAGCAAAACGTATATAATTTCCGCCCACTGATTAGTAGTAAGGATTTGCTTTTTTATGGGTGTATGTTAAGATGGGTTCAACTATGCGTCACAACTTGCTGTACGTAAAAAGGCGAACGGCGGCAAAAGTCTAAGGTATTTTTAACGACTTTTCGGTGGTCGTGAATCGACATCCAATTCTGCGCCAGCTTCCCAAACCTTCCTACGTTTAAAGGCAAAAGTAAAAAATTAAAAGGTGAAGTAGGTAGAGAGTTAGTGTGGCCCGGGGCTAGATCGGATCGCTAACGCGTCTTGAGTGACGGCTGCTGAGCTCGGAAGCGCCGCTGAGAAAATTAAATCTATGGCGTCGCCACGGGAGCAATCGTATGTGTGAACAAAATACGGCAGCCATTTGTCATGTTTCACAGTCCCAAGAATGTGGACCCCTCATAAATCACGTAAGCAGCGCGACTGGTGGCCACTCTTGTCGGCATGGGCGAGCCGGATGCTGTCCTGTTGGAGCCATCTTGCAGCAGTGGACACAACTATACCAATTTATGCAGCGTCATACTTACAGGTTTGGGCCTTTTCGGCACTTTTAAGACGAAACCTTCCGAAGTGTTCATTATACGAGCGTGTTCAGGCTTTCTCTCTTGATGTCACCAAATATGGCACATTCCACAATTATTATGGTCCATCCATTGACTATCAATGCTGACTCAGTTGACTCAGAAACCCAAGTTTGACAGTGTTTCATAAAATAATAAAGGACGTTATAGATATGTAAGATCTGTGATGGTATAAAAAATAAGGCAAGTAATCACAAACATGCGAATAGAAGTGTGCAGTCACTTAAAGAAATAGTACCTATTTTAAATATCACTACGAGGCAGAGATACGTTAAAGTCGGCGTTGAAATTGTCATAAATATATTTAGATTTTAAAAAAAACTACCTAAAATTCAGTAAATATTTACTAGCCATGGGGAAAAACTACTACAGAAAATGCTACGACGAACTATCAGACCTTTTGAAGTGTTTTTCTTGGGGCAAATATTGTTACGAGCAAGTTTAGATAACGGAGAAAAGAGGCAGCTTAATCAGCAAATGGGAGCGCACTTGCAGTTCGATCTTGGAACTTCTGGTGGCGATTTGTGAAACCAGATCAAATATACTACAGAAGAATCTAGCTTAGCAGCCGGCAGAAGATTTATGATATCTTTCGTTTTTTTTTTTTAAATTTATTCTTGCTTGTACAAAGCACTAAACGGCTCATTAGTGCTTTAATAAATACTAACTTAGTTACTCGTGAATCATAAGACACCTCAAAATTCAATCAGAAATACGACATTTATTGTTATAATGATAATGACTGTAAAATTCAAAATTTGCTTTCGCTCAAGGACTGCAATAGGACAATATTAATCTCCTAAATCTTCTTATCACCATACACGTATTTTGTGCTGTCATACATGGAATTGCCAAACTTTCATAATAACTTACTTGAAGGGATAAATGAGTGACATTTTTTATTGAAGCCTTTTTTGTCAAAAAGAATACTAGCCATCCCTTTTGTCGTAAAACAGTTTCTTGTTTTCGTTTTGATCAAAGAAACCTGTGAAAATATACGCTCACAATCTTCCTTTGACACTGGAGCCTTAACAATTAATTGCAAAACAACTCTGGGTGGTTGTGGGTGACGACAGAGCGGGGTAGCCTCAAAGATGAAAGACAATATCTGCCAACAAGATAGTTAACGACGCCTACAGGACAGTACCAATCGCGTTGTCTGACCTTTTTCCGGAAGTGGTGTGACGTTATCAACCCTAAAACACATTTCAAAAGATATGACTAGCAAATTTGCAAATAACGAGTTAGAAAAAAAACTCAGTTTTAGAATTGTTAGCTGTTGTTGTCAAATACTAACAAGAAAATGATAATAAAAGAGAGAAAAAGCATTTACGAAAGTTAAAAATAATCTACAGCAAACAGATTTTTGTAAAAATCAGTTTTCGTTTTTCGAGCAAGCAACCAGTCGCATTTTATAGACGTGCTGGCAATGGAGCCGCGTATCGTTTCGTTTTATCAATGAAGTGAGATGATTGCTCTTAGGTTTCACACACAAACACCACATCGTTTCACCACAGTTTTGGACTGGCCCCCTTGAGGGATCTCGCCGCGGATCCTGACTCCTGAGAAACCCCCTCCCCCACCCCCTCTTTTACACTAGTTTCGTTTTACTTTTGGTATAATTATAACCTAACAAATACTTTCTTATTAATAATGGCTAGTTTGCTGGTCATAAACACCTTTAAATTTCTGGTTGGCACTGTTGGCGTCATATGGGTTTCGTTTAAATTGCCCACAGTCCCGCATGATTTATCGCTGCGATCCTGGTTCTTGACGCCACTTCTTGCTGCGATCCAGGTTGATGACGCCACTTCCTGCAGCCATCACGGCCGCCTCCTGTGCTTGCTTGTTGCCTGAACAGGAAGTAAGTTCGTAACTAGGATAGAAGCTTATTAACGCTTATTGTCCTACTAAATATCGTTCATTCTTTAGCTAGCCTATAGCACGCTATTCAATGCTGTGTAGAGATACTACACAGCATAAACGATTCAATGAGATGCAATGCGCAATGCCAACTGCGACAAAGATATAATTCTTATAAGCTTGAGCTTCGAGCCTCGCTTGCTAACATTAACGAACATGGGATGGGAATCGGGGGATACTGTCTCGTGTTGGCCAGGGTAGATTACATCCTTGGCGGCCAAAGTGCTACGATTCTGCTGTTAATGTTAAATTATGCCAAAAACTGTACACAACTAAAAATGCTACTAATCACGGTTTTCAAGGTGAAAAGTGCTACCGACGTAGTAGGATTATGTAGCGTGTCTGCGGACGCTGCTACGTATGCTGCTTTGAGAAAAAAATTGGGTGAGTTAAACTATGATAGCGACTTGTAACATCATCTTAGACGTAAAAAAAAAACCACTGCACACATACTGTCCTACGCGACTTTGGGGACCGGTGTTTAGTGAACGGAAAGATCTAATTGCTTGGTGAACGCAATTTAATAAAATTATACGGGTTAAAAGTGATAATTGGGATTATTTTCGTAGTGACGGAATGTGAGAGAATAGCGGAAATAATGGTTGCAAACTGACAGCATTCTATTCTATTGGCTGCGGCATAAGAAAACCATAAAGAAACTAGTGTATAGAACACGAATTTATATAAATCACGTTGGGTCGCATTCTGGTGTATAGTATGTAGGTGGCGAAATATTTAAGCCTTTCCCCAACATGGGGGGGGGGGGGGTGGGGTCTGTGGGACTACCTATCGCCGTATCGACCACGGGTTTAATTATCTTCAAAAACATGAAGTGCGTTACACAACATAGGCTAAAGTTGTTGCCAGAAAGGTTAAGAACAGCCGTGGGCCGGTTTTATTACAAAACGAGGATTATTCCAAACAACCCAGTCTTGCATAGAAACGAATACAATAATTTCTATCCCCTATATTAAGTTCCTTCGTTAATCGTCATGCGTAAAGATATACATATGCATTTTTCTCTTGCTTTTCGGTCTTAAAAAGACATTACCCGGTTGTATTTGGCTTTTCTGCGTATCACATGTATCTAGGTCAATGCAATGCAATATTTTGGTAGGAAATGCCAACTCGACGACCTGTTCAATCACGGTTTGTGGAAAAGTGGCCAAATCGTAGTTTTTTAACTGAACTGCGTCCAACATTACAGTGAAGGGGTGGGCAAACTGCGCAATATGGCGAATGGGTGGGGTGAACTGTGGTCCAAGGCCCACCGTACGAGTTTCACTAGTGACTTTCAGGCAGTAACGATTACATGAAGTTTAGGATGCATAACTTCCGGAACGAAGGCACAGTACCCTTCCCCCCACAGTCCATAATTCTCTTTCAGCGAGTGAACATGTCGAATAATGAAGCTCCTCAGTACACGTTTGCGGTGTGTACTGAGAAAGAAGGTCGTAATAATGTTGACCAGAATATGCTTGAAAAGGATCGAACAATGATTTACACATTCACTTTGAGAATTGTTTACAATGATTCACCCATTCACTAATTCGAGAGTATTTGACCACGATTCAAACATTCATTAATTCGAACATCATGCTCCATGGTTACAATTAACGTGCACCCGCGCAATTGCTGCCCAACTTCAACGACGTGCTAGCATCATACCATGTGTGGAAGGCTGCCTTGTAATGCTTGAAACCGGTAGTGTCCCTTTAAATGTCAAACTGCCTCAGTGGGGGAATAAATCGGTGACCTATGAGACCAAAAAACTGCCTTTCTACTTAGCCATGCTGATATGCCGTACTGACTAGGCTGTGTCAGCATATAGCTGCATATATTTAGGAGTTGTGTTGCATTAAAGACTAGCAGCACTATCCTTCCCAACCACTTTATCACGGTTAGATAATGGTAACATTCAACCTTCCATCACGAAATTTTCTAGTCGCATTTAGATTTTGATACTCTGCAACGAATAAGTGAACTGCCCCAACAACTACTTGAAGAGGAAAAACCTGCGAAAAATTGTGGCCATTCAAGAGTGCAAATAGGTGCTGAAGTAGCCATTCAGAAGAAAAGACCGAGCCCAAGTTACCACTGAATAGGTTAAGTTACTTTGCCCAGCTGAACAAACTGTTTCAGACTTTTTCATTCAGAAATCAAATTTATTTCCAGGTAGCAACTGGGAAAAACAAACTTCCACTTTGCTATCTACAGGCCACTTAGAAGAACAAACTCTGACTTTATCATTCAGAAATCAACTTCCATCCAGAAGCCACTTAGAAGAGTAGATCAACACCCGGCAGAAGAAACTGTATGACTTAATTAATTTCATACCACAAGCCATTTAAAAGACCAACTTACTTCTAGATGGCATATTATACCCAGGACCATAAACTATAGAACATGGAACATGAAGAATACATAGTAAGCTATACTACGTGTTATTAGTAAAGATAACTGGTTTTTCTCAAAAGAACATGGTTAAATACGTGTGGGGTAGGACATCTTCACATGGGTATATCCTAAAGGTTAAGGAAGGTAAATTTGAAGTGAAGCTAGAGCAAACAACAACAATCCGGCTCGTTTACAATTTTAACAATCAATAATAATGATATTTATTATTAATAACACGTAATGCAATTGTTGGCTCTACACATCACATTGTATGACCGTGACTCACTGTGGAAATGAGATTCACTTTCCACAGCTACCAAGTCAATAGGTGGAACCCTACATCAAAGGACATCAGCTTCAAGTGCCAATAAGCTGCCATATGATGAATGCAACTTGAAAAATATTCTTGATCTTCAACCTAAATAGAAAAGGAAAGACCAAGACATAAATACATGGCTGACATATGATAGTGAAGTGGCAATACAAACAGGACTCAGCAATCTTTGGTCTTAGTTCTTCGTCCTTTTTTGGGCTCGATGAACTGGTTCTGGCGGCAAGCGGCGAGCAGAGTATATTTACTTCGCGAACGCACGCCAGCTGGCAGCACTGAACCAGTTCCGTTAACATGTAGTAGCTAGCGTACACTAACATTGCAATCACACGCTATAGGGCAGCATAACACATTCATTCATGCATAATCATTTCATTTTGTTTTACTGAAATTTACACAACAATTTTACGCTGAATTTTACGAAACGTTCCCCTGATTTGGTTCTGTTGGCAAGTAGTAGCTAGCATGCACTAACCTCATGATCACGTGATAGGTGGCAGCAAAGCACATTCATTGACC
This sequence comes from Lithobius niger, assembly GCA_023313725.1. NCBI lineage: Eukaryota > Metazoa > Arthropoda > Chilopoda > Lithobiomorpha > Lithobiidae > Lithobius > Lithobius niger. The sequence continues at coordinate 16,880 of JAHWFP010123801.1, read as the reverse complement.
CAAAGTCGTTTCTTAGCTGAGCACCACGATACCCACTGGCCTACCTTGGTACATTTTTGGTAATTATTCCTCAACCATTTGTCCCATCTCGGTATGCACGGCCGCGACTATGTACCAATTTGAACGCATTCCGAGTAACAGTTTTTCCGTGATGTTGACGCACAGTATGCATTTGAGCACTTTAATGACAGGTTATGTTGGCAAGCGGCAACTAGCATCTATTTATGCTGAATTTTGTGCTGGAATATATATAAATTTCGTCTGGATCTGCTGCATTGGTAAGCAGCAGCTAGCATACACTACTGTCGCGATCATACACTACGCAGCAGTACAACGATGCGTTCAGCATTCATAGTGGAGTTATTGGATTCCACTGGCATACTAGGACACTGTTTTCAGGTGATTATTCCTCAACCACATGTCCGACCTCGTTTTTTGGTAGTAAACCTAGTCTATGCAGACCTCCGCTCACTTCACTCAATAATTTCTACAACTTCACCAAGACAACCGTTCCGTATACCGTGTGATGTCCAGACATTTTTTCTAAGCACTACCTTGCAGACTTTAGCCACAGAGGAAGACTATGTCATCGCCAGTACTTGTATCCCGAGCCCAAGTGACTGAATTCGATCCTCACTGTATTCCTTTATTTCCTTATTCATCAATTTCAATCTAATTGCATGTGAGAACTCCACTGCCTATCCCACATTGTTAACTTTAGAGTCTGAAGAAAATTGCAACTATTACCTGTCCACTCGTCCATCTGCCTTAGAGTTCGAAAAAAGTTAGATGGCAGTGAATAAACAAACAATGTGCAAGTATATGCAGTTAGTTCTAAGACGATGCAATGATGCAGGTTTGTGGATCTGGTCGAACCCCTGGAAAGGGGACCTTGGCAAAGTCCCAGCCAGGCTTGCCGGCCAGGGTAGCGTAAGAGGCTACCATGCTCCTTCAGCGGCTATGGGAACTATTCTGGCCAATTCTGGACAATCTTTCGGCCCCTACGATAATCGGAGGTTTCCCGGATCGAATCCCCGGGTTGGCACCTCCCTTTACCAGATATTTCTTCTTCTCTAAAAGTCTGGTAATGTTCAAAATTGAGCCGGTTCAGCCATACAAGCATTAAGTTGCTTCGGCTGACTTAAGGCTCAAAGAAATTAATTTAAAAAAAAACTGACAATGCCCGAAACATCACTGTAGGGTGCTTTAAGTGACATTTTAAGTAAATCTCCCTATTCTCGCTCTTAACCAGTTTAGATATACTGATGAGAGAAATACTCTCCAACAATCATACTGGAGATAACGAAAAGTCCAAGTTGTACATCCATATGCTATAACGTTATCTAAACATTAATCAGAAATACGTAGATGGACCATTAAAAGTGTTAAAGTACATTGTTGATGGGTACACCAAGCACGAGCGCAGCAGAGGCACAAACATTAGCAGATCCTCTCGTTGTTGTTAATTGTTTAATCCCTACAATTAATTGAAAAATAATTCCGGCAAAAATTTTTTTTCAACAATTATTTGTTGTTAATCGTTTTATACTACACTGCATTAGATTCAATTGCCAAATTTGAACTCAATCAGAGCAACCGTATTTCTATGATGCCGTCACAAAGTTTGTAATTCAGTCGTTTCTCGGTGGAGATTCGACATTTTCATTGCCTTAACATGGATAATTTTTTTCATGATTATTCCACAACGACGTGCTCGATTTCTGGATTTTTTTTTCAGAAACCACCTCTATGTAGTCTCTGTACTTGTGTCCAAAGTTTGTGGTTTTTACGTGATGTAATAACTTTCGTTGCATTGGAGTCCCTTCAAAGCCGAAGCTCCGCTCGCATTGCTCCAATTATGTACACTTGTTGAAACTGCTTTTGTACACAGATCAGCCCAATTTCTCTTTTTAAGTTGAATTTCACCGTTGGAGTCCATTCGTACAATCGTTGGTGGTTCTTAAATTTTACGTAGCGAGGAAAGAGCATGATATTCCGACTCCATTGTAGATAGTGACACACTTTTCTGTTTCCACAAGAGAGATGTTCCCGTAAAATAAACAGGAACTCCAGAAATTGATTTTCCGTCATCTGCATTCGGGGGTGACTTGCATCCACAAAGATTCCAAGTTGCTTCTCACTTGGCTGGAAAATCAATTTTCTTTAAATGGTTCCTTGTAATATCTGATAATTCTTTTTGCTGATAGCCAATAAGTAATGCCGGGGTTAGCTGAGTGTGATGCCACAGCCTTTACAACTTAAGCGATCTGGTCGGAAAGTCAGGGCTAAGCAATGCATCCTACTAACTGTCCATGTAGGATGCTATGCATCTTCCTTTTCGGGTAAAGGACATCAGTCTTTATCAAATGCTGTCCTGACAAACATGTTGTCGAAACAGTCTTGCAGAATTTCATGGTTGAGCTTTTTCAGAATATTCTCCATATAAATCGTTTTTCGAGCATCTCGAGTTCCTGCAGACTCCTGGACGAATTAAATTCCCAGAAGGAAATTTAATGGTCCCAACTCTTTTATATCTAATTCAGCATTGAGTGACATTTTCACCATACATTTCGGTCATTATTTTTGTAAAAGAATCATCAGTTGAATTATCACTAGCACCTTTTTTTATTTGGACACAACTCATGCTCTTCCACTGATTCATCAGTGCTGTTGTCTGACGTTATTAATTGCGGTGGATTAATAATAGTTGACGTTTCTTGTTCACTTCCTGCTTCCGTTAATCTTGAGCCCTTTGCTTTTTACCTTGTAACATGTTAATGCCATACATTTCTATTTTGGTTTTATTTGCTGTTTTTGCCAACTTTTCATGTCTTGTATTATTTACAGATGGTCCTTGAATACTATTTGTTGTCACTGCTCTTCCTTGAGGAAGTTGAACTTGAGTTTCCGTGTTTCCAGTTTCTTGTGACCTACCAATTCCCTGTCTGCCAACCGTATGATGTTTCTTCAATGGGGTTGACTTCGGCATCCTGTCTAATTGGTTCCGGCAAGACGATTTCCTCTTCAACAGATCAGCTTCATCATTTTCCACTTGATTCTCCCACACCATCGCCCGTGAAATTAAATTCGTTTTCGAGGAAAGTAACATATCATGATAAAATAATAATATGATTGTCAAATCCCATAAACTATAACTGCTGTAATATTTGGTGTATCCCACCATTAAATTTTTTTTGCGATTTCTTGGTTTCTTGATTTCATCCAACTCATTTCCCCATTTTTCAACCCTACTTAAAGTGTCCACGGCCTATCTTGAGTTCGCTGCAGAACGAACACAGATAATCGATTGTACGTTTTTGGTAGCAGAGTCCCTTGTTGATATCCAAGATGGTTAAAAAAAACAATGGCGGCCGTCGATTAACGCCGCCCCCCCCCCCCCCCCTCCAAGAGGACGTAGCCGCTCAAAAAATGCTTGCAGGACTCAAGATACGCCGCGCACACAATACGTATGATGCCATAAATACTTCTTTTGGGGGATTGTAATGTGTACAAAGCAAATACACCCAATGGTTCTTAGGTATCTGACAGTAGGATTATTTTCACAATGTAACCATAACTGTAGTAGAGTAATATGCTGTATTTGTGCATTTGTTTCTTAAATGGTTACCGATGAAATTAATTCAACCCACAAATATGCTAGAAAGTTTGTACTTATTAATGTTGTCCGCACAAGATTGTTGAATGACTCAGGTCAGCCATTTTGCTCGGGGCAGAAAATATTTATAGTGGTGTACCTCATCTCCTTTCATTTCAAATACTCTTTCGTTAAGGTACACAGTTCTTCAGTCTGATTATATCACTTTTAACTTTGACCTGTTTGATTTTCTGCCATCGCATCGTAATCTTTTAGCTTTTGTGGTACTTGGGATTTATTTCTTAAAATCTATAGTATTATCAATGTCTGTGAATGTTAAAAGGAATTATTGGTACTGCGACTTAAATGGTACTGCTAAAACATCTTTATGAACAAGTTCTAACTGCCATTATCATGTTCATAATTTAAAGCTGGGAGTGGCTTCCGAGTTTGATTTGCTTGAATGCATTCATAACATGGTGATGCTATTTTTTTCTGTTTTGGAATTTTAAAGTGTCTTCGAGCATGTGCATCACTCATTTTGTGTAGTGATGCAAATTGTCACATGCATTTGATTGCATGGAACGATTTTGTGTATTATAGCCACTTTATTTTCAGGGCTACTTCGATTAGTTTGTGCTAACATTGATTTTCCTCCTCCTTTTTTTGCTTCAATTGGATTTCCATCTAATATAAAAAGCCCATTTTGCATGTATGCTTTTGCTATAATTTTTCTACATTACCAGCTTTCAGAACTCTTGTGGCTCTTGGACAATAGCCCATAGGAATAACATTAGAACCGAAACGAAAAAAATTCTAGCAGCAAAACTACTTGCCTTGCAGTAAAATTTTTAAAAAACGTCACCTTAATTTTTCGCGTAGATTAAGCACCCAAAAAACTGAGAAGATTGTTTGGATAGATCGACCCCTGTGTGGTTCCAGCATGTTTAGTGGTTTGGGTGAAAATAGCATGGATTTTCGATGCAATGTAAACAAAATGAATTTTTTTTTTTAATTAAGGAAGCATTTTTTCAAAAAGTGTTCTTGGCATGTGAGAGATGATACATCCAGCTTTACGAATGAAAAAAAAA
>JAHWFP010123801.1:0-12184 GCA_023313725.1 Lithobius niger | reverse complement strand
GACATCCAGACAAAACAGACTCGCCAGTTACCAACGACCGCCATTTTGGCGCAGCTGTGGCCCTCCAGCGGCGATGAAGCGAAGCAGAGGCACGGCGCAAGGAGTGATGGGTAAAAGGACAAAGGCGCCATTGAACAAACGGCGCTTTCTTGTCTTGAGTGGCGGGTGGGAGGCAGTGCAAAGAAAAATAAGAGCCGTTTTCTCTTCTGGTCGGCTTTTGGGCAACCCTATGGTCGTGGCCCCGGGGCCATTTGACCGGTTTAATTTACTCCACACCAAACAAGCTTTGACAGCGCAGATAATTGGCCTGGCGATATGACGCTCGCTGGCTCGAAGAGCGTGAAATATATATCCCAGTGCTCGTTACATCGAGTGAAGGTGGCCGTTTTATGGCGATGGCCATTTTGACACTGTGTAATGGGGGAAAGGGAACCTCCTTCCCGTAACTACTATGTATTGTGTGCTTCGTTCCGCAAAAAAAAAAAAAAAAAAAAAACGACAAAGTAAATAAAAAAAAAGTCGAATAAATAAAATGATAAATTGTAACAAAGATCCCTATCGCGTAATGAGATGGGTACACGAGTTTCGTTTCAACTTGATGACTGACTGATTCTGCCAGCTGCATTGCTGCAATGAAATGGGAGTTTAAACAAAAAGTTAAAGGTGTTTGCTTCCATATTGGTATTCCTGTGTGACTCGGATTTGCAACATTAAGTCAAACGTATATGTAAATATTGCGAGCGCGTTATTTTTTCCCTTTTTTTTTGCACATTTACGCGAACCTATGCAAATCTTACAAAAGTTATTTATTTGTGGGATACACGTAAATAGTGAGAGGGTATGTCCTTTTAAAGAGGGAATTATAAATTTTTCTCCATACTCCTCGAGTAGACGACTTTATTCTATACGATTTTCTAGAGTTTAGTATCATGCAATTTAGTATATACAATGGGTTTTAGCTGATTATTACGAAGTGGATGAAGACTTCACGAAGTATAATTAAAAACTACGTACCGAGGCGGAGTTTTTGACACGCGGCCGATCCTGTGCGCTCGTTACACGGTTCATTGTGGTTGCGCGCGCGCTCGAAGATACAAAATTTTGGGGCGTCGGACGAACGTCTAACTGGAAAATCGTCTAATGGGATAATTATCTAAAATCTGCCTAAATAAAAAATCTGGAAAAGCATCTAAACGGAATATGGTGTAATGGATAATTGTATAATGGATAAACGTCTAACTGGATTAACGTCTAACTGCGGTTTCTGATATTATATGTATAGCCGCAGCGAGCGCGGCAGCACGAGCGAGGCAGGGATATTAGACGATTTTCCATTATACGAATGTTCAGTTAGATGCTTTTCCATTATACGAATTTCCTGTAAGATGATATTCCGTTATACTGTTTTCCGTTATACGTTCTTCCAATTATGCGTTTTTCCAGTTAGACGATTATCCCTCCCCCCCCCCAAAAAAAAAAATTTTTCTTGTGCGCTCGTAAAACTTGCGCTCGTACCACGGAACCAAATGAAATGGATCAGTGTATCAAGCGGGAATAGTGTGTCATGGATAATTTGGGTCATGGGTCAAAAAATAAAGTGGGTCCGTGGGTCGTAGTTCTATTGTCAAGCGCAAGTTTCAAGATATGACGCAGCATAGCACGCATTCCTACACAACTTAATTTAACGATCGTTCTCAGATTATTTAGGGGAAAAAAATAAAAAAAAATCATGAAAAAGAATAATTTTGGTTACCCTGCTTATTCATAAAGCCATACAAACTAAAATTTGTGTACCAAGCTTTGCTTCTTCAATTTTAAATGAAGGTTTAGTAGGCTAAAGCTAAAAAAAAATGTTTTTCCGTTTTATGGCGTGTATTTTCAGTTAATTTAATTTTAACTTTTATCTAGACACACGCTCGCGCCAAGTTAGGCAACAATCATCACAACAAACATCACATCAATTCAATTGTCGAGGTTGTAAACCATTGTAGCGCGATGCCAACCGTCAGTGTCTAATATCCTGAAGCAGAGTTGAGCACAGGTACTTGAATGAAAATAATAATGCGGTACAAACGCTTAAATTGTGTTGAAATCAAGAGCAATGACCCACCTGACAAAAATTAACTCGTGCAGGAAAGCCAGCTAAGCTACTTTCAAGGCAAAATCTGACCCTCAATAACGTTGTAAATGTATAACAAGCTACTAACTAGCTAGCTAGTTCTAGTCAGCTCATCCCCATGTTAATTTTCATAGGGTGATTATTTATCGATACAGAGATAACGGGAAGGCTTCCAGCTATGAAATTGAACGAATGGTGGTTTCAGTATACGATACGCACTGTGTACCATTTATGGTTTGGAGCCTAGGGCTGTAGCTGGGATGCTGTGGGATGGCGCGTAAGTACGAAAACATTGTTATAACCATTGTTAGTATTGTCGGCATCGTCTCTCGTTGGACGGCCAAAGTTCGGACAATGACAACGTGTATACTGACGTGCGTGCTTAGAAACACACTAGTGTATCACGATACATTTAAACAACGTTGCCAAAAAAATTATATTCACGTCCAATTCACGAAAAATGAAACAACTGTAAAATCATCTTACATTATAAACCAAAGTCTCATAGCAGAAATGAAGCAACCGAAACGACGACCCCCGGAAGGGGAACAATGAAAACGTGCGAGTGTGTCCATTCTTTGGCTTGAAGTTGAAACTGGAACGTTGTTGCCCTGAAAAGAAATTGAAATTGGTACATTGTTGCCTCGACTAACAATTTGCTCTAACAATCGCTAAAGCCACAGCGAAAGACTGGGAGTAAGTCACGGGAAACAACCACGGGTCAAACACATCCCCGGGCGAAGCCGGATACGATGCTAGTAGTAAAATAAACAAAGCCAAAAACTGGTGAAGAGGCCACCAAGGTTAGAGTGGTTCGGCCCTTTCAAAGGAGTGATGACAATACACCGAAACTAATGAAATAAAACAAATTACAACAAAATTAAAACAAACCCAAAACCTATAAAGAGGTGACTAAGTGGAGAATGGTTCGGCCTATAGTCAAAAGGTAATAGCAAAGTGTTGAAAACCAATTTCTTGTTGACGTTCCACTTTATTACACATCTGCACGGAGGAGTTGAGTCTAATACACAATTTTAAAAAAATGGTTGATATCATATCAAAAACCAAAACTGGTAAAGGGGCCGCCAAGTTCCGAATGGTTCGGCCCTTCAAAGGAGTGATATCAACACACCAAAACATTCGCCAACTTAATCGCACCGAATAATACTTTGGACATTAAATGAAAACTTGAACATTGCTACCGAAAGTAGCAATATTCTAGTTTTCATTTAACCTTCGAACACTTAAGCGGTGCGATTAAGTTAACGAATGTTTTGGTGTGTTGACATCACTCCTTTGAAGGGATTAAGCCTCAAGCCGACCCCACCCCTTTGAAGGGCCGAACCATTCGGAACTTGGCGGCCCCTTTACCAGTTTTGGTTTTTGATATGATTTTTCTAACGTATCAGATTGGTCGATAGTGTTGGTATCGGCAGCAACAAAATGGTTTGGAGAGCCTTACTTTTAACGGAACTCTTATAGAAATTGATGTTAGGTAGCGTATTCTGAATTGCGAAAAGTAGGCTACACTCAGGCACACAGACAAAAAAAATACCGTTTGCCTTATGTTGTAGAGCATATATCGTTACAATTCGGCTACATTATCAATGGATAACAAAATTTAAAACAGTAAAAAATTCAATACAAATACTCTGTATCACCTCAACACCTCCTTTGTGTTCTTCGTTTATTACCAATTAGCATCCTACCCGGCTTAGCCCAGGTTTCGTTTCACCCGTGGTTTGGTTTGGCCCGTGGTTGTTTCCCAGTTTTCGGTCGGTGTTGCCTGAACATTGACTGCGATAGGCAGTTTTTCTTCCGGTAAGTTTCCCTTTTCCTCCCATCTTTTCCCTACACTTTCCTCCCTTCCTATACTCTTACCCGGCCCTCTCCTTCCCTTCCTCCTCTTTGCCACACGGAGTTAAAAGGAAATTTTTCTTCCTTGAATTTTCCCCTTATCCTTCCGGCATCTACCTCCCGCGTCCCGTCCCTCCTTTTCTGTAGGTTCAGTTAAAGCGTTATCATATGCTTAATGGTAACAGACGCATCCCGCCTCCCATCCACTCTCCCAATCTCTTTATTTTCTAACGAGCAGTGTGGGAAAACTCGAATTTCGGGGAGGGGGGGGGGTGGATTCACAAAATACCACTGGTGACTAACTACTCCTTTCCTTTACTGGCTTCTGTTTGCGGTCTAGGGGTATTTTGTCCTCGCTTAACCCTTGATGGTTTGGACGGGAATGACTTAGTAGTAAGCCTGCGAGGGGGTGGGGGGGGGGGTGGGGGAATGGCCCGAGTTTCATTTACTGGAGGAATAGAGCATGGATTAGCGCCGGTGCACACGTGCGTTTTTTTAACGCTGCGGCGACGCTGCGGCGCCGCTACGGTCACGCATCCAATCAATGCACACGTGCGTTTTATTAACGCGCGTTGACGCTGCGGTGCCGCTTCGGTGACGTATGTGCGCGTTCGGTTCCCTAACCTCGTAAACATAAAATTATACTTTGAAACCAATGAGACGATGTTGCTTTCGTTGCCTACCTCGTGAAAAAAAAATATTTTAAAACCAATGTGACGAAGTTTGGTACACTCATGTACTAATTTAAGACGTACCAGGGAAAAATGTTATACATCCTCTGCAGATTAACTAAAAAAATCGGATAAGTTCTTTAATTACTTCCCAATGAGTCTTCAATCATTTCTGCAGCAACATTTCATATTTCAGGATAGTTCTTTACTCCCCCCAATAAACAATTCCATGTCTATTTCTTCGAAATTGGACGCCATTTTCGGTAACGCTTTTGCGGTAAACGGCGGACGTGTGCACCGCTTAAGTCACCCAAGGTACTCAGAGACGCAATTGCGTTTTTTTAACGCTGCGGTACCGCTGCGTTGACGGGGGAATTGCGGTGCAAAACGACCGCACGAGCGGCGAGCGTGCGGCGGGTGGTAACGCAACGTCGACGCAGGTACGTGTGCAGTATCCAACAGATACCACGTAAACCAAACCGCAAGTGCGGTACCGCAGCGGCGACCGCAAATGCGGCGACCGCACGTGTGCACCGGCGCTTAGACGGTTGACTGCTCTAAGGATTAAGACGCTCCAGGCAAGTTAAAGTTTCAACCTAGACCCTTCGTACACTTTCACTCAAACCCCCGAACTTTCAATTTTAAACTCATGGACGAACGACACTGTACAAAATAGCTTACATTTATTATAAACATTAAACTCTTTACAATAATAACACATGGATGTTAAAAAAATTATTCTCATTAAAAGGAAACACGGATGTACATTTGCCGAGGGGTTCAATAATAATATTTCCCTCTCACACGGGTACTCGCATTGTTTTCTTCACATGCTACTTGCTACCAAATCCATATATCCCATGATGGACAATTCGGGTGCTCTTAGATGCAACGGATAGAGGTTTATGCAACAAAACGGGAGAAAGAGTAAGGAATTAGTTGCACAGTTCAAAAAATTATCACTTGGTCGTCTTCACCCCCTTCGACTTCGAATGCCCCACGCTCTTCTAACTCAAAGGTCATTAACAGGCTTGCTTCTATTTGCGCACAGATAAACTATGCAGAACTACGTATTGGACACCCCAACCAAAAAGTGTATAGCACTCAAATCGCCAGTATACGCTCCCACTCCAACTTCACCGAGTACTCTTATGAACCATCTATTTAGTCTTAGTTAGAAAGGAATAATGGGTAGAATATTCACCTTCTGCTTCCAATCTCTTCCATGATCCCTAGGTGCTACGTCCTGTAGTGTAGGAAACCAGACAGATTTGAATCAGTCCCAATTGAATTTAGGCGTTCCCGGCTTTTTCGTGGGCGTCCATTAGCACGGCTGGCGTGGGCTACGGAATGGGTTGTCAGACCAAGGATTCCACATCGCAACCTCTCGAGGACATTCGGTCGATTCTCTTTTCCATGGGCGACGCGCACTTTTATCCAGTGGGGAAAATTAGCATACATCGCTCATGAAACACATAATATAATAAAAAAACAATGAACACAACTTACATCAAAATAGGTTAATTAACCCAGTTGGTCAAAATGCTGGGAAATTAGAAATAAATTTGATACAATACTTACTAAATTAAAGAATAATATTACAAGAAGATAACCACTCAACAAGGCCCATCGAGAGGCAACAGCACAGGCTCCCACAAGAACCAGACGTATCAACCAGACCAGTGCGGGGGAGGGTGGCAAGCTAACGGCGATTCGGCAATACGACCAGCCATGCTCCCCACGGAGTGCCAGACGTTCAAAAAAAAAGGCCAAATTCAAAATTTGCGAAAGAAAATTTTCCCACAGCAGGGATAACAGACGTACTGCCCCACACACGGGCATTCCCCGTTCAGTCCCCCCCCCCCTCCCCCTTACTTCCAGTTTATCGGTTTGGCTTGCGCGATCCGTGCCGGATAATGTCAGTCGTGCATGACGTCATTTAAGACTTGCCGCTTAGATAACCATGCAGAGCAAAGTCGAGGCAGCAACTATGTGCCAATTTCACATTTTCAAAGCAACAACGTATCAGTTTCAACTTCTGTCCAAAGAATTGACACGCTCGCTCGTTTTTATTGTAGGGGTGGTTCTCGTCTTCGCCCGTTGTCTTGTAGGGGTGTGTTTGGCCCGTGGTTGTTTCCCAGTTTTTGGTCGGTGTGGCCTAAACGTTGAATGCGGCAGGCAATTTAATCTGTTGGAGTACTTCCCTCTTCCTCCCATCCTGTACGTGCCCTCTATTTTCCTCCTATCCTTCCCAATAAACTTACCTATGGTTCAGTTAATGCGAAATCATATGCTTAATGGTAACATACGTATTCTCCCCCCCCCCTCCCCCCACCATCACCCTCCCAATCTCTTTTTTTTTCTCTAAAGAGCAGGGCTAACTGACGCACTGCCCCATACACGGGCATTTGCCTTTCAGCCCCTTCTCCCCACTCCCAGTTATCTCTTTGGCTTGAGCTATCCATACCGTGTGAAAAGTAACTGTTCTTCTTGCCACTGAGATAACCGCGCAAAGCAAATTGTTAGTCGAGGCAACAATGTGCCAATTTCAACTTCTTTTCAAGGCAACAACGTACCAGTTTCAACTTCTAGCCAAAGAATTGACAAACTCACTAGTTTTTGTTGTAGGAGTTCCCCTTTTACGGGGTCCTGGTCCTTAGGGCTTCGTTGGGCAGATGACCGGGTGCGGTTAACGCTCGCTAAATCCCTTTGACCCTTTTACGGGGGGGGGGGGGATCATTGTCTTCGTTTCTGCTGTGAGACTTTGGTTTATATTGTAAGAAGATATTTATAGCTAATTTCATTTGTTTAACTGTTACGCTATTTGTTGCTTTTAATATTGCTCACTGGGCAATTTAGTAGGTCTCATATTTTCATCAAAAAATTGGCCAGTGAGTTCTCACAGTTTGCAATTGCTTGAATTATTGGTAAGCACTTGTTAAAATTTTGATAAAAGCTGCCCCCTCGCAAGGCCTATTTTAGTGATAATCTCCTGTTTAAACTAGGTACTTTATTTTTAGTTATCCTAAACTGGTAAGTATGAAACACCGACTGGAGGAGGGGTGGGGGGCAGTGTACTATATACATCGATGCTTCTGTAATCCTAAAGGGCATGTTTAATGCAAGCAATCGTTAAAGTCCCAGTGTGGGCTCCCTGCTTGTGCCAAGTCTTTGTTGACTGCCTCGGTAAATGAACAAAATTACTCGAAACAATTTTAACGACTCCACGTTATTTGAAAGTATATAGTTCTTAATAATTAAAGTGTTGGGTACCTGATTTGGTCTGCTCTGTTAAAGGTGCTTGAAACTCCGAGTGTGGGCTACATACACGGTTTATTCTGCATTTGCACTATACACAGTGCGCTCAATGTAGTACGTGCGCTAGTAGCATGACACCATCCATTTTGACCCACTCACCCATTTTGACCCACTAATCCATTTTGGCCAATGACCCGTTTTGACCCATTTTGACTCACTGACCCAATTATACCCACCGACACATTTCTCACCCACTGACCCAAGTGAGCAGATCCTACTTACGGGACTTCATTTCCTGAGGTGAAAGCGCTTTTCCGGAGGGTGGAGTTCGCTGGAATACAGGTATCTAGTCGATCTAGTCGTCCATCTTCCACAAATGATGCCCCATCCTGGGATATTATACCCTTCCAAAGAGTCAGAGCACGTTTACGCAACCACTCTCTTTTGCATTCTCGCAGCAAGAAGCTAAAAATCACCTCAAATTCCAACATGGCGGCGGTTTTATGTCTGACGCCTCGGCAACGAAAACAGCAAATAACGTGAGTTCAGAAGCGTTTGGGAAAATTGTTCGTCATGAGGAATTCTTTATATTATTGGCACGGATTATAAGACTACAAGTATACTCAAACGATGTCGAATTTAGCTAATCCATTTAGCGTTGTTATCATGGCAATGTCACCTTTGCCATCGCGATTGAGTTTTAGCTGCGAGAATGCAAAGGCGAGTCGTTGCGTAAACGCGCCCTCAGACCAGTTTGCTTTTCTACATACTCATGACAATTTTTAATGCCAATGCCAAGGTCAGCTGAGAGCTTGCGTTCTCCACAACATCGCTCATCTCTCAAGTCAAGTGGGTTAAATTCGCCGGCCGCTTCTAACGAGCGGTACTAACAGTAGCCCAACTGAGAAAAAACGTGTGTTGCACAAGGGCCTCTCATCCTAGAACAGCAGACTTTTTCCCTAGTATAGGCTGACAGTTCGCCTGTCAAACTGTCCGAGAGTAGTGCTACTATAGTTGCGAGCCAGTGCAGCTCGAGGCGCATTGTTGGATAACTCTTGCGACTTATCCTTTAAAACACAATTGTTTGAGTAGCCAATTTTCTTCCGTATGTTCGTTTCTGTTTTTCTCTTTTCAAGGGTTTCCTGTATTATTATACGTTTCGTCCTGAGAAGAGAAGAATCCATTTTCATTTTTTTTTGGAACCCTAATTAGAAAATTACATTCCTCAATTTTGATTTCAATTTGTTGTGACTTAATTGTATCTTTCTAGTATTGAATTCTACGTATCCTTTTTCAGGATCGAGCATTATTGTTGAAACTTTAGAAAGTTTTAATAAAAAGCTGAGAGTTATTTAGATGTTTAATAGCTAGAAATTCATAATAATTTGGTGAAATGAATTCTAGTAATTTGGTTGAACTGGATGAAGAACGACACCTCCTTACAGGAAAACAAATGGTCACAAGTACCTACATCTAAGCACGACGATTTAAATTTTCCGTAAATTTATTGATATCTTGGTCACAAATAACAAAACTTATTTACAAATAAAACGATGAAACATAGTGGTCTGCCTACTGCAGATCCGCCATCTTGGAATGGCATCAATAAATTTTCTGAAAATTTGTACTTGTGGCTATTTGTTTTCATGTCAGGAGGTGTATTTCTTCATATATCTTGGGCGCCACAAATTAATTATTTAATAATTGTTGAACTGATGTAGGTAAATCAGATTATCCAATTAATTTAGCAATTATAATTGTAATTTAAAAATTATAGTTGCTGATGTTTTAACAATTGTAACTCTTACCCGCTTTTCGTAAGGGAGCAGTGTAGTGTCTGTGCTACTAGTTCAATAATACCCACATTGCTAAATGTAATTTAGCTTCACTTACCCGTTAACAGATGGCGCCCCAGTGACATATTACAATGACAATGTGACGAGTTGAATAAAAGGCTCGTCAGCCCTTTTGGCGATGCCACTTCACTCAATTCTGTTCTCTACGTCGGGTCACTAATTCTAGAAATAATGTACGGATCCTATTCACTTCAGTCACCTTAAGATATTGTGTCACGCCAATCAAATATGTAACGCGACTAGGACCCAAAGAAGATAATTTTCCGCATTGTTAAAAATGAAATTTCGGGAGATGAATTTTTTCATTGTTTTTAATGAAATGGTGCAGGGGTAGCCGCGAGCACTGCCCCCAGCTGTACATCTCTGGTTTCTTACAGACACGGATTCGATCCTGGTGAAGTTAAGTGTATAGCATGTACGGGTTTTTCTCCGGTTGTTTCCCGCCCGTTGCAGGGAAGGTTTCCTCCGGGTACTCCAGTTTCCTCTCTCATGCGGCAAAAAACAACCGAAATGATGGTGGTACCTTCCACTTAACATCTGCCGCCTGGGGCTACAAAAAGCTCTAAAATGTGCGCGGCCTATCTTGAGTTCCCTGCAGAACGAACACAGATAATCGATTGTACGTTTGTGGTAGCAGAGTGCCTTATTGATAACCAAAATGGTTACAAAAACAATGGCGGCCGTCGATTAAAGCCGCCCCCTCCAGGAAGACGTAGCCGCTCATAAAATACTTCCAGGACTCGAGATACGCCTCGCACACGATAAGCTTATTGGCCGACACCTTCCATTCTATTCTAATGTTTAAAACAATTTCTGCAAATTTTCAGGGCGATCTTTAGGTACCTCAAGATAATACGTGAGAACAACCAATTTTTTTATTTGCATAAACGGACCCAAAAGGCAGGTTTTCTGCACTATAAAAGTGAAAACATTCGGAAAAATATTTTTTTGTTTTTTTTTTGTTCCTTCCTATTTGGATTATGCTGGGAACGGCGTCTTAAATTGGCAAATTTTTGTGCTAAAAAATTGCATTCCCTAATGAGACATTAAAAAAAAAAACTCTTACTCGTGTGATTATTGTTCAGCAGGATGCCAGACAAATTTGTCCCACGACAGTTCGGTCCCCGAAAATTTAGTCCTGAAACCTCGGTCTCTGGCCATTCGATCCCAAACAGAAAAAAAGCCACCAACGACAATTTGGTCACAAGTTTAAAAAAAATAATTGTTAGTTAAAAATCGAGGATCATTTATGACAATATGGTCTGAAGTTATGTTATCTTAATCATAAACATGTTGGTGACATTTTGGTGTACGGACATTTTGGTGTACGGACATTTTGGTGCACGGACATTTCGGTGTAACACAGGTTAGGCACACACCCAAAGTTTCACTTTTCTTTTTTTCCCGGAAGATCCAATTGGAGAGGCTTTAAGTAGTTAATCGAACCATGGACTTACATACTATAACACTATGTATATACTATCATATATACTATCACCATGATCGAACTCACGTAAAGCACGCCCCCCCGCCCTTCCACGGTTCTGATTGTACTACGGCTGGCGTGCAAGCGATAACGAATTGAAAACAGACTTCATAGTGGCCTATTTTATGGAGCTCAACTTATTTGCATTTATTCTCAGGCGAGTTAATTTGTTCTTTTATTTCTTTGCGGGACCGATGATTATCAAACAGGACCGAACTATCGTACTATCTGTAATATTGGAACTGAATTGTAATGGATCCGTTCAGTCAGTATTCAATAAGTCTGTTGGTTTAAATCATCTGAGCAGGTTTTGACGCAAATTCGAATGCAAGGCACCGTTCTTTAATCATATTTTCAGTGCTGGCTAGAGAGATACAAGCGATATCGGCAAGCTCTCTAGCACATTGAATTATGCAGTTAATGTTCCAAAGTCTTTGTTGTTCATAGTTAGCCTATTCCAGATCTTAAAGATAGATTGGTAGATCTTAAAGAGGAATCCTCAATATCAACACATTTAATATACAATTAAAGCGAGTCTTTTTATTCATTATAGTAAATATATTATTTTGTTTTCAGAAATTTCTGAAGGTACCAAGTTGGGACTTGAAGGCGAGTTGCTCCCCGACCTCCCCATCCCCTATGCATTTCACACTGAGTTACTACGTGTTTTTTTTCCCCCTCGGTTGACCTTCTCATCCACAGTCATAGCTCGTTGTCTTGGCATCATTTAGCAATCACAGTCCAGGTTCGTAATGCAAATTACATGTTGAGTAGTCCTATTACGCGGCCATTGCTTTGGTCAACATGGTTCGGCCAGTTTGTAGTTGATTTTAAAAGACCCTTAATAAGGAGGAGATGGCATGGCATTTGTCTTAGTCACAACTCATATCGCAGCTCCGCCCCTCCGGATTTCAATCGCACTTTCTCCCATTACACG
>JAHWFP010123799.1:0-11607 GCA_023313725.1 Lithobius niger | reverse complement strand
CCACAATCACTGAGAAGAGATGGTTTTGCCCCATTTAGGTATATGCCCCATCCACCTTACTCATTGCTTCCTTTTTGGGGGGGGGGGGGAGGGGGGGGGAGGAGAGCATATTCTTCCTTAATGTCTTTGGCATCACCGGCCACCTACAGTCGATCACCTGCTTACTGATTGTCAACATTTCCACCTTCCGCGAGCAAAAGCATTTCAGTTGGATTATGAGTACGTTCTCAAGTATGTTTTTTCTTTTAATATTTTTTGCAGGGTATAAAGATATGCGTTAAGAACTAGTTTGGGGACCTTCAAGACCAACTCAGTCTTCCTTTTCACTCTGCCCCTTCTTCAAATCAGCTTGGTAACCCACACGTAATAGGAACATGATTTTATCTCGTTTTTTTTCCGACTCATGGTCATTATTGTGGTGTGTGATATTACAATATTTTAAAATCATTTAGACTGCAAAACTGTTTAGCATAGAAAGGTAAAACCGGTTATTATGGACAGATTAGATCAGAAAGCATACAGAGCTGGAAAATACGATACCCAGATTGTCACTAAAAATGCAATTTAGGGCAAAGAAACGTTAATGCAGAGAATGTTACTGGCACAAAGGAGACTGAGCAACAGTCAAAAAGGGAAAGAAAAACCTTTTGAAGAGAATTGTTGGCTTTGTCAAAAGTAGGACATGGGGCAGCCTATTTTCCTGATCAGCCAAAAACCATGAAAGGAGGTCGTTAAGCTTGCCTAAACCTAGTCATGGCCACAAACAATCAAGGCGTTGCGAAGTCAGGTTCAATTATACTGACTCATAGTTTGTAGAATTTACACGTTTATGTAGTATTTACAAATACTGCACACATGCAGCCTAACACTTTCACTCCATCAAAGTCATATACTATTTCAATGCTATGGACCTTATAAACAAGCTAACTTAAATTCCGAATTTCTTCACTTAAACCAGATATTGTTAGCATATCTGAAACACATTTAGAGGTCCCTAAGGACTCTGCTAACTATACTTCATTGATGGTTACAACTTGTACCGGCATGACAGACGTGAAGGGACCCACGTAAGTGTCGTCATTAATGTCAAGTTCAACATCTGCTGGTACTAACTACATTCTAGCTCCAACCCACAATTTGGATTATAATACATCTGGAGTTGCGTTCAGCTTAACTGGTCTATCACCAATATAATCGGTTCTTGTTACAGAATTCCAAGTGCTGCCTGGATTCCTTTCCAGCCTAAACTACTCCATGACCACCTCTCCCTAATTCTCAGCCATCTTCACAGGGAAGTTAAATTTTCCTACCATTGACTGAACGAAAACATCCATGCTAATCAGTTGGAGTACAGAGCTTTCCAAGAATTAATTCAGTTCCTTCAAGACCACGATCTCGCTCATTATGATTTAAGCCTACCGGATGCCATCACCTCAAAAGTGCTGTTTAGTCGATCTTGCAATCATATCTCCCAACCTTCAATTTTCCCCATCTGTGATCATGCCCGTCTTAGATGCAATGACCATTACGTACTCGTCTTTGAAATCAACACTGACTATTGCATCATCTCTCCTTAATCTCTTTTCCCTAAAATCTATTTTCTGAAGCCAATTACACATATATTAAGGGTATGCATGTACTGCCATCAAGAATTAGACGACCTTCATGTTGATAATCAGGTGCTCACTCTGCACCTCATTCACAACATTACAGTCTATTTCGCGCCCACTGCTAATACATGCAGCTACGCCAATCCTCCGTGGTTCAGCAGGGAAATCAAACTCCTCATTAAAAAGAAACAAGATATGTTACAAGACACTACATGCTTCTCCCACACCAAGTAATTATAGTAATTTCAAAGCTGTTCGTAATGCTGCCATGGCTAGTGATCACAGCACTCAAAATTCCTTTGGAAGTAAACTCATTCTCAATGCAAAGAAGGAACCCTACAACCCTTTCTCTTACATTCATAGAACTAAAAAAAAAACAACAACTACTAATTGCGTCAAAGACATCATTGGGATTCCATTACACTGATATCACTGACTTATTCAACTAATATTTCGTTTCCACTCTTAAAACAACTGCCCTGTCTTCTCCTGTTCCTGTCAATAGCACTAGCACAATGAAATTTACTATCAACGAAGTTGAGTCCGCCCTTTTTTCAAATAGGGAGGTCTCCTCATGCAGACCCGATGGAATTCCCAATTTCGATTTCAATTTCCCCAGTGCTGTTAAGGAATTGTGCTGTCACTCTAGCTCTCCTCCTTCTTTACATTTTCTGCCTTCACCCGTCCGAACCTGATCTTACAACGCCCTGAAAAGATGCTTTCATCACTCCCATTTACAAAAGTGGGTCTCTGCACAACATTAGTAATTATCGGCCCATCTGTCTGTTGTCGATCATTTCCGAGATTCTTGAACGACTCTTTCAAGGTAAACCTTGCTTGCAACGACCATAATATGCTCTCTCCATCGTAGTTTCATTCTATTCCTACCCAAAGCACTTGTGGTGTAATCACAGCCAAGTGGATGGTAGAGTCCGAAACGACACGGTTTTTTTTTCGACATCAGTAAGGCTTTCGTTTTGGTCACACACATCAGAACTATTAATAAACTTTTCTTCCTTATACTCACACACGACGATTTTGTGGATTCACCCCTACCTTTCTACTCGCTGTCAGTGGGTCTTCCTTCACCGTTACTTACGGAATCGTCCCCGAATATTTTGACAGTGTTATGACCAATCATGAGGTTTCCTGTGTCGAAACACGTAAGCGATGTTTTTGTACATTAAAAAAACTGTGTGCAAATAATACTTTGACTTCACGCCCAATACTCGACCCTTCAAAAGGCATTTTGAGGAGCAAAGCCAGGCATGGGAGGACGTTCGAGGGGAGGAAAAAATCGTCTGCAGTGTATATACTTTTACAGGATTCTGACCTAACTCATGGAGGGAGAATTGAGTAATCCAGCGACAGTTGTAATTTTCGTTGTTATTCCTCGATGAGGTAAAACTCCGAGAGAGGGAGAGGACTAAAGTATTTAGAATCTAAGTAAGTCACTGTGGAGTGTTTAAAACTAAAACGGAAGCGAGAAAGTGTGTAGCAACTTTTACTGGAGTGTTATATGTTTTTTACCATCAAAGCTTACCCCGGCTAGTGCTGCTCGAACACCGAGGAAAAAACGACCGCTCTTGCACCCTTTACACAGCCAGAATCTTTTGATACGTTAATAATAAGATGCATTGTTGTAGATACGCATTCAAATAAGCAACTACCTATTGTTATGACAGTGGAACAAGAAACTCTTTGAATTGGCTGGTAAACAGACAGCAATGCAAATAAGTTGAAACAATTGCGCTTTAAGTAAAGGCAAGTGGACTCGCGTTTATTTTTGATTCAGAGGTTGATGTGGTTGCATGGCGGCAACAACATCTGTGTGCAAGACGAGAATGTAAAGCAAGTAACTGTCATATTGGTAATTTAGATGCGACGGAGATTAATTAGGGCCATACCGTGGAAAAAAATAGAGTCGCAGAGTGACGAAATTAGACCCGGACATGTCCCAACATTTAGTAAAGGTAGGCAGTTGATCGTGCTACACGCAGGAAGTACGGAAGGATTTGTTGATGGTGGTCTACTTGTGTTTCACTCAAGAACAAAATCTATTGATTATCTCATGAGATGGATGGTGAGCATTCAGAAAGTGGTTCAAAACCCAGCTGCTATTAAAATAGTAACTGAACACTGTAATAATGAAACATATTGCTTTATACACAAACTTCAAGTTACATGTTGCCAACTTCCAACAGACCGAAGGGTGAAATTACCGATAGGCTGATTCAACACAGGATAATCTTCACACCATGTATATGCTAAAGCCAGAAATTGTAAAGCTTCACCAGGAAAGTAAAGTGCGATAATACGTCATTGACGAATTGGCAACAGCACACACCCATAAGCTCTACGCCTACCTCCATACCACTGTGATCTACACCCAATAGTTCAGGATAAATGCTATAATGCCTGCAACAACACAATATTTAAATCGGAGCTGTGGAACCCTTAAGAATGGAAGCGATGCTCAGTTTATCAGCAGAAAACTAGCAGAAAAGTGTAGCCACATGTAAAAAATTGAGGAAGATTACTGGATTACTGGATGCGTGTGTTGACTGGACTGTTTAACCTCTGCTCATCAACACAGGTGACGACAGTAGCAGGGGCGGATTTAACGGAGGGAGGGGGGTGGCAGACAGTGCCCCCTTGGACCTTCGATGTAAAAGGCTGTCATGGGCCTTTATGGTAAAAATGGCCATCATTTCTCAGCCATCAGTAGAAGTTTCAGGTGGCAAAATAAAAAAGGTCCTCAGAATTTTGGGAAGGCAGAGGGCCTTGAAGGACTTTGCCCCCATGGCTATTTCCTTAAGTTCGCCACTGGACAGTAGGTAGTGCAAGGTTGAAGGAATGTGTACAATAAGCATTACGTTTTATACGTAACTGTTGTGGTAGTATCATGGCCAAGAGTGCGCCTTGCATGCACCTGAGACAAGAAAGAATATGACCTAAAAAGTCCATGATAATATTAAATCATTCTCTATGTGGCCTGAGTTAAAAAAGCTGTTCCTTCTCCAGACTAGGAGGAAATTTGAACTTAGTCTTGCAACACTGTCTAATGTGTAAATTCTTCAAGATTATAATATAATTCCAGAATCTCAAGTCCCGCTCTTGAAAGACGTTCTATATGATCAATATTTCGGAGTCCTGGATGGCACTTGGAGAATTTTCTTTGAACGGATTCGATTAAGTCGATGTCTTTAGCAAGATATGGGGACCACACAGGAGTAGCATACTCAAGTATTCGGCGGACAGAGATCTTGAACTCCACACATTGGTGTGTAGATGGCCAGGCGTGAAGCATCTATTAACCACCGCCAGCCGGCGGAAGGCTGTTGAACATACTTTCGAACAGTGTAAGGAAGACTTAAGGTCACCGGAGAACCAGATACCCTCATTCTTGATTTCGTTCACAACAGCCTCTCCATCAAGAGCCTTTCCATCAAGCAAATAATGATAGTCTGGGCATACTAATCCAATATGCATGGACATACATTTTGACAGAGGAAGCTGCCACAAGTTTGACCAGCTGTGGACGTTTTGAATATCTGCCGCAAGCTCGAGTGACTGACCCGGAGCCATAATTTCAACCCCCAATTTTGACGTCGACCGCAAATTTTGCACCATATGGGGTTGAATTTGCCAAATTAAGATCATTAATATAAACCAAAAACAGTAAGGGGCCAAGCATCGAGCCCTGGGGAACGCCGCTAGGTACACTAGCCTTATTTGAGAGAATATGTTCAAATCTAACCTGTTGATAATGGTTTTCAAGAAAGGCGGATAGCCAGTTAAGTAGAATCTGAAGAACTGAGCCAAAAGCACATGCGATAAAAACAAGATCTAATATTTCGGTATCAGGGGATTCATAAAAATGGCGATACCTTCATCAGAGATAAAAAACACAAAAACACTAAAAAACACCTTACATTGCGATAAGTAGGTCACCCAACATGGTAGTGCATAGTTTGTGCTGCAGCCCTAAAACGAATAAAGTAATGCTTTAAAATAACGAAAGCCAGTAATATGTATAATGCATGCTATAAAGGTATGGATTCTTATATAAAAATGTTAAAAATGCCTAAAATATCTAATAAACAAGTAGTTACTTACACAGCAACGAGCAGCGTCAAGGAGGAAGGCAAAGTGAATAACGGAAGTGACGTAAAAGGTCACTTCCACATTTACTCCACATTCGGGCTTGACAAATAGCTTTAGTTTTTTTTTATGTTTTTGTGTTTTTTATCTCTGATGAAGATATCGCCATTTTTATGTATACCTTGATACCGAAATATTAGATCTTGTTTTTATTGCATGTGCTTTTGGCTCAGTTCTCTAGAAACACATTCTGCACAGTCCATTCTTTACAATTTTTAGTTAAGTAGAACTCCAGAAATACCACATCCACTGTGTTTTGCTACCAGCTTGCAATGGACCACCTATTCAAATGCCTTTTTAAAATCAAAGTATATGACGTCACTCTGGACTTCAATATCCAGCGCATCAGTCCAGCAATCGAAAACAGTCAAAAGTTGATGCGTGGCTGATCGACCCGGAACAAATCTGATCTTATTAAACTGATCATTATTAATAATTTGGAACTCTACTAAGTATGGCAACAATGTGTCTCTTATGACAGTCTCCATGACTTTACATGCCATGCACGTAAGTGCAATAGGTCTGTAGTTTTCCGGGTTAGATGGTGACCCCTTCTTAAAAATCGGGACAACAGTGGTGTTCTTCCAAATTTCAGGAAGTACACCCTTCTCAAATGACACGGTGAAAAGCAAGGATAAAGGGTAACAAATTTCAGCTGAGATCTCTTTAAGTAGAAAGGCAGAAAGTCCATCCGGTCCGCAAGACGTACTAGGTTTAAGTTTCGATAAAGCGGAGAGTACACTAGACCTACTGAAGTTTATCATGGTGCAATTTTTGACAATTGCCTATTTTGTGGCCAGGGAATGCGCCCATCATCAATCACAGTATTGGAAGCAAAAATAGAACTCAGAAGCTCTGACTTGGACTCGTTTTCCATAAAAAATTTGTTGTTGTATTTAAATGGTGGTAAGGAGCGCGTAGACATGTTTTTTTTTACGATAGAATTTATAGAGAGATTGGGTGTTTTCACCCCGAATAACTAATTCCTCCCTTTGCTTGTGCCTCGGTTCCTCAACTGAGTCCGAAAATGATCGTCTAGCCATATTATAAGCAAGCAAGGACTCCACATTCGTGCTTCACTTTATATCATCTCCATGGCTGTAGTTTCTTACGTTTCAACTTAATTATGAAGGATGGAAAACAAGTATCACATTTGTTACGTTTCTGCTGCACTTCAAATGAGTTTTTAGAATGACCAAAAAACAATTCCATGCATCATGAATATTGTGGCGGGCCGAGAAGATTAACTCGTTCCAGTCAATCTTCCTAAGAGACATCCTAAGCATCTGGAAGTCCACCCTCCCTGCAAAAGATGTACCGACGTCACCCTGTTCATCAGGTGAATTAAAACATTGAGCAAGATTAAGTTTAAAGGAAACCACACAGTGATCACTATTACCGAAGTGTGGCCCAACATCGAGATCGTACAGAAGCCGATCGTCATCAGTGAATATGAGGTCAAGTATAGTAGACCTGGGCGTTGGTTTATCAACACGCTGAATAATGCCCAAGGGTGGCAGCAACTCAAGAAAGAGGATATGATGGGGGGTCACTGGCCCGCATAGTATCCCACTCTGCAGTTGAGAGATTGAAATCACCAGGATCACATTTGAGTGCCCCTCGTTTAAGGATCTGGCCAAGAATTAAGAAACATCTACCACTGCATCGTCCAGTTTACGATTGGGAAGGTAACACAAGATAAAGGTGACATTGAGATGTGGCATGGAGATAATCATCCCTCCACAGTGGTTGAAACTTGAACCAGTACTGCTGGGATACTAACCCGATGGAGAATTAACAACCCTTCCCCTACTGCCACGGTCGCGTCTCACAACCACACACCTGTTCTGATCTACAATCATCGCACTATACTACGTACATTAAAGAAAGCGCATGTTAAAAAATGTTTAGTTTGATTATGGCATTGGTAAGGGATTTGCATTCCACTGGGGGCGTCCCCAATTGCACCAAGATGTTTTCCAATGGAACATGCAGCTGTGACAACGTCTGTTGCAGCACTATCTTGCCTCGTGCCGTTAAATGGATTTTATCCCTGGCAAGTAGTGTATCATCTTGCAAAATTTCCTTATCCAACGACAGAAAAGACAAATTATTTTCTACACACATTCTCCTAATAAGATTATTAGTATGAAGCACCAACAAGTCAGTATTCCTGTTTTCTCTCCCCAGTCTAGGAAATAACCCGACCATGGTGATATGGGATTTAGGGCATGCATGCTTGAATGACTGAAAAATTTGATAAGTACATAGCAATGCGATTTGGTGGCAATTTCCCAACTTTGTTTGTTCCGGCGCAGATTGTAAAGGAGCCACTTCGGTTGCTAGTATTTAATAGTTCAGTGAGCTTTGCTGGTAGGTCCTCAACAATCATTCCTGGAAAGGTTAGCGTTATAGACTTGCTGTGAGTGCTACCCCTCAAACTGAGCACATTTGAGTCGCCAATGATGGTCGATCTCTCACTCCAAGCTGATGTTTCAGTACCAGTGACTATTGGAGGAACGGCATCTTTGCTGCCTAAATCATGTGCATGTATCGACTAGATAGATGGTTTGGCATTTCGTGCACAGTTCATGTGGTCACACAGTGAGGTTATATTTGGTGTAGGGTCGGAGCACACACTGTTTTGAGCGATTTCCCTCGTTCAATTTACACTGTGATTTGAGTGGGCTCAAAGCAGGTTTGGGAGCATTCTGCTTGATGTTCTTGTGTCGAGATCTGCCACATTGAAAAGTAATATTTTTTTCCAATAACTGGTCGATTACGATTCCAGAACTACCTGTGTTCTTACATTAGTCCTTTGTTTGGCCTACATGCGCAGATAAAATTGACAAATTCCCGCTGTTGGTTAAATTTAGTTCAACAAACACTTCAGCGATCTTACCAGACCCACAAGCTCGAAGCTCTGGATATTCCTCGGATAGTCTTCCTTTCAAACAGACCTCAACAGGTGTTAATTTAGCTACACACATTTTTGAAGATGTTCCGTACTTAATTCAAGTTTTTTCTCAAACTTAATTCGCCAAATCCTCAACGCAGTCATCCAAAATTTGCTTGTGTTTTTCCAAGAAGTCTTTTGTCCAAGTCTCGAGGCTTGATTTAAGTGCATTAAATTTTGTTTCCAGGTAGGCCATAATCCCCTGAGCAATAGAGTCCACTTTGACACTTAGCTCCGCCAAATCTAGGTCCTTCTCAAGACTAAGGTCATCAAGTTTGTTAAGTACTCTTGTAGATAGATCAAGGAGAGAGGGATCCATTACCCACTCACAGGAATTGCAGGTGGTCGGTTTTACTGATAAAGGCGTGCTCAGTTGCCTTCTGTTAGATGAATTAGGGGTTTGTATAGAGTCAAAATACATTGTGTTACGTCGATCTTGATAATGACGCCGGTTTTGATCATGGTCTCGGCCGATATCTTTGCCTTACTGCCAGGACACGGAAGAAGAAACCTTTCCATGTTTTCATCAAGGAAAAAGCAACAAAGTTAAAAGTTAAAAAAAAGTAAAATGTAAAAGGTAAAAAAAAGTTTAAAAAAAGTTAAAAAAAGTAAAATGTAAAAGGTAAAAAAAGTTTAAAAAAAGTTAAAAGTACAAATGGATGGCTGGGAAACTAAATTTACACATGATGCACAAAACAGGGCTTCAATCGCTTGAAAGAAACGAGAGAAAAAAACTTTTTTTCAAGTATTCCACCTCCCGGATTCGAACTGGCACAGACTGCTGGCAAGATGGCGGCACCCTGCCGTGATTTCCGAAATAACAATAAGCCGTCGAATACACCGTCAACACACGGAAAAAGGCGCTCACCGAGTCAGACTGGGTCACCAAATGAGGCACTGGAACTTCGTAAACATACTTGTTGAAACGGCAGTCCCAAATCAAGCTGTAAGTGGTTTAATTCTTTGGAATTCAACAGCCAAAAAAACGCTGCATTGGTAGGCGTGGTGTTACGTCACCAAACGTTTAAAATATATGCATGAAATATCAAGGTACAGTCAGTAAGCTTTAAAATATCAGCGCTATTTTAGCTATGTAAAGAGTTAAGCCACACTGCTAGTACGCAATAAAACCTTAATATTTCGTTGCGCTTGGATATTTCGGCCACTTTTTCAAAAGTTCATTGGCGGTGCGGAGCTCAATATGTTTAGAGCTCAGGAACAAGGGTCATCCTATAACGGACACTGAATTGCAAAATGTTGGTTGGTTGGTTGTACTTTTGTAGTCTTTGTGGAGCCCAAACTAAGGTTGCTACGCAATTTGCCACATTAGTAGATAACCCAAAAATATTGCTGACGTCCAATTTGCCATAAAATGTTGGAAACAATATTCAGGAGTCCTGGATATGTTAGAACTGTATCTTCATTTATTCTCTGAATGTAAGATCCAGGTGTAGCCTCACGGCTTGCCCACATTTTACCTTACGCTGTATATTTGTACAGTCATTACAACATCTCCATAGCCATGTCCTTTTCTACCCACAGAAATCATCAACAATGCAAGTTAACTAACTTACAATAAGTATCACGTAACATTAAGTCTGCCAACATAAATTGATCAATAATAATCCACAAATTTACGATTTTTCTAATTTAACGATCTAACACTCACCATTGTAAATTTGGAATCCTGAATAGTTAAGGAATTCCAGCGAAGCATACACTGTACTGCTGGTAACGAAGTTAACTTTTAAAAACCGTCAAAATAAATCATCGTTGCTTCCTTATAGCTAAAAATCTTTTTCGACGTAACTTCACGAAATAATAGCGTTTGATTATTGAATTCTAACCACCAGAGAAAGGCAGGCAAATGGAAAATACAAAACGATTTGTTAACGACTTACATGCATTTCATGTGAAAAAGAATGACTGGAGGAATTTACCCAACATGGCGATCAAACTGGGCGTTTACACTATCAACGGGAACCCCAAATGTGAAGCCTAAAATCGCTGCAGCATCAGGAAACTGTTTATACAGAACGAAAGCAGATAACAGACGACATGTTTATACAGCAAACCGGAACAATATGATGGCTTCGTATAATAATTTCAAGATTCCTACATTGCTATAGAAACTACCCTCAAACCCGTGTTGCAAGAATGAATAGGCTTAACTTATTAACGCTTAATATAAGCTTAATATCTCTGCTGTTGTTGCTTACGAAATAAAGCACAGCTATGTTAGGCCTGGAAGTTCTGAAAATTAAGATTTATTTAAATGCTATCTTCAAAGCCAAGATAACATCCACTGACCTACAATATTGTGATAACTCCAACTTTAAAAAAAATTAGTGTTCGCAGATGTAGTACGGCCAGAGGCGTATCCTACACTTCAACATGGTCGTAAGAGGCAGCGTAGGGAGCCGGGGACCTTTTGATTATCGTAAAGTATTATCGTTACTGATGATTGTTTGGCTTGTAGTTAAATGCCTTATTATTAATATTATGACTCTAGGAAAGATACTCTGCAATAAATATAAACAATGTAACCATTATTGGCGGTGGCACGCTCTTTGCTAGCTTAAGCACGGCGGCTAACGTCGCATTTTAATTTTAGATGGCAGCGATGATAGAAAAGGCTGCAAACAACGAAACAGAAACTAAATGTGGGAGCAAACCAAAGTCTCAAAAAATTAATATAAAAATATTAATTAGGCCTATATAAAAAAAACAGCTAAAATATAAAAAAAAGTCCAGCAAAAAGCTACACATCAAACGCCAAAATGGTCAAAAGTAGCAGCAAGGGTTAAAATTATAATTGATCACAGGCGTCATCAACCCTCTAAATTCTACAGAATTATGCTTAAAAGTTCTACGAAA
>JAHWFP010123798.1:0-10553 GCA_023313725.1 Lithobius niger | reverse complement strand
ACCCCCCCCCCCCCTCTTTGTTGGTCAAAATTAGTCCTCCATTTCTGACTCAATAGTAGAGGTTACGAAAACAGCCTTCAAGTTGCACGTTTGCAGCTTTTGTAGTTGTTTACAAAGTTATTTACAATTAATTTATTTACAAGTTCGTTACAGTTATGTACGCCCATGTTATTTGTTTAGGACCCACTAATAACATGTCTGACCACATACCACACCCGTTGGTTCTGAACAATAAAATGGTTACAGAAACATTGTTCAAATTTCACGCAATTAGATACACAAAACTGGCTAATACCCGTAAAACAACAAACAAACATGAAATAAACAGCGTTGGGATAACTGTGTACAACAGACCGGAGATGTTAGCTGGTCACTGCCTTCTAACCTTTCCATTCCCTTCACTGCTTGACGAGTAGCTATTGCAGTGAAGTTTATGTGCAAAAAGGGTATTTTGCACATAACTCTGGCGTTTCTACACGGATTTCCATTCTGTTTCTAGGGTTGGCAGTTTTTAATGATTACCTACAACTTTCAAATTTGCACTGATGGTCTACGGTGCTTCCTTTAGACGTTAGCAACGCGATGACCTTGATGGAGGTCTTCAAGGTCATCGTCTTTACACTCATCTGAATCCCGCTGTTTACTCATTATTACTATAAACTTGTTTTCAGGATATTTGACACCATTTAGGATATATTCAGGTAGGCCCGACTTTTGGGCCACCCTGTTTATAGAATTGCAAGTCGAAGGAAAGCCAGTGCCACAATATTCTGGCAATGGAGAGACAACTTCAAATCAGAAGTAAACCAGATGCCCAAATCCCGTACCTCGGATACTGTCAGTAGAGTTGTACCATCCAAAAGATAAATGTGATGCATATTTTGCAAAAGTGGCACTTGGGAATGGATACAGGTAACTGCCTAGTAGTGGCCCATTATTGTGACCTTTTCGATATCTATTTCAGGTGACAGAATATGTTCGGGTGATAGAACGGCCGTGACTAATTTTAGGTCGTCCACGAATTTAAAACCATAAGTACAGTTATTTCCACAGTTTAGATCAATTAGACGTATTACAAAGAGTAGCGGACCCGGAACTGAGCCCTGGGGAACACCACTAATAATATCTGACAAGTCGACGAGGCGCCCTCAACAAGCACTTGTTGAGTCCAATTGTTTAAGAATGATGAGATCTATTTCCAAAGGTCGCTACCGATACCGCACGTATGGAGTTTAAAAAGCAACTTGTGGTGGACAACCGACTCAAAAGCTTTCTTGAAGTCGAACTAAATTGTGTCAGATGGGACACCAATGTCAAGCGTGTCATTCCAGTGATCAAGCACAAGTAGGAGCTGGACTGTTGATAAGCAGTCTGGTAAAAAAACAAATTGGACTAGGTGATGGAGAGAAGCATCTTGTAAAAAAGACAGAATATGATGTCGAATAATTGATTCCATAATTTTGCAAGCGACGGATGTCATCAGAGCAATTGGGCGATAATTATTTACATTCGATGGACAACCCTTCTTTAAAACTGATACACCAGGGCAGAGCGCCACACATTATGGAGATATCCATGATAGAACGAAACTCGGAAGTTTTGAGAGTGGGTAACAAATCTTGGCAACAATTTGTTCGTAGAAGAAGGAAGAATATCCATCCAGGCCACATGCGTTGCTGGGTTTTAATTTTAAGACGATAAGTTTAATCAAACTTGGTGGGAAAGAAACTGGTGCACAATGCACAGCAGCAGTTCTTAACATGTAATCTGAAGTAAGGCAATCATCATCATCCGTAATACAATTAGATGCAAAACAGCACTCAAAGCTTCTGCTTTGTCCTGATTTTCCGTAACGTAGATGTCCCCGGTTTTAAATGGATGGAGTATGCAAGATGATCCCGTTTTCTGTGTGTATAATCGGAATAGGGCAGATGGATTTCCTTGCTTAATTGCAGCAGATTCACGTTTACAGTTCCAGGACTAAAGAGCAGCGCTGTTTGCGAGATGCATTGTAGGCAATAAGGGATTCATCATTTCGATCAGCTTTGCAGTGTTTTCAAAGCTTCAATTTTATTATGTAGTTTTCGGGACAAGATTGAGCACTGATCTTTTCCCACGATTGGGTTTCTTACAGCTGTTTACATGATTTCCCAGGATTAGACGGAAACAATCCCAAGCCTGGTCAATGAATATCTAAAATTTGCTTATCCCAATCGATTGTGGATAGGGCTGAATTTAATTGTTCGAA
Organism: Lithobius niger; assembly: GCA_023313725.1. Lineage (NCBI taxonomy): Eukaryota > Metazoa > Arthropoda > Chilopoda > Lithobiomorpha > Lithobiidae > Lithobius > Lithobius niger. The sequence goes on along the minus strand of JAHWFP010123798.1, from coordinate 8,305 downwards.
ATTTATACGACCACACAATCTTCCAGCCCCGTTTTTATCAGACGATATTGTGCAATGGACGTGGAAGGTAACCATGTTATGGTCACTGTTCCCCAGATGGTCCACTACAGAAACATAGTAAATCAAGCGATCATCCTGGGAGAGCACCAGGTCAAGAATGCTAGGCCCACAGGTAGGAGCATCTACCAACTGGTGCAACCCAGGGAGTGCAATCAGATCAAGGAAGAAATTATGGTGGTTATCGCTTGACAAAGCTCTTGACGAGTCAACAGTGGATAGATTAAAAGTCGCCCAACAGTATATTGGAGTAATTAAGTTTGAATGAGTTTACTATAAATTCACCTTATAGCGAACTTATTGCTTAATGCGAGTCAACATAGCTATCGGGAGAATAGCAGAGAACAAAGTTGATTTTTGGGAAAGAAAATTCCCTTAACACCAAAGGCCACCGACAGTACCTCTTATTCAGTTTCACAAAATTTGCAGTCTGGAATGTGTAATTCAACAGGTAGTTTATTTATCAACATGTTTAACGGGACTGAGCCATCTTTCCTTTTTAGCTTCTGGAACTAGACTCTCCCAATATGTCTGACTCTGCATTTTCTCTTCAACACCAATTGTTTATTACTAGTGGTGACTAGATGGGAATCAGTGCCGATGTGACTCTTAAACTTGCGACAGAACATTATGGTTGTTTTATTATTGCTCACTCATTTTTTATTGTTGTATTAACTTTATAAAAATAATTGTATGTAGAAAATACAACTTTCCTTTTGTCCTTGTACAAAATAAAGCAAATTTGTATTAAAGTAATTTGTAAATATAAAGCAAATCAGTCCTTCCTTACACCACCTTAACTAGTACAATTAAAAACATTGACTAGACTCCAAGGACGAACCCTTGGAGAAAAGCAAGAAGAGAGATGTGCTTAAATTCCCTAAACAACTTCGATGCATCATCTGTGGACCGGCAGGGTATGGGAAAACAAAGTTAACTATAAATTTCATCTACAACGATGGTTGACTCGACTACAACACTCTTATATCTGCTCAAAAATCCTGTTTCAAAGTAAGTATGAACGGTTGAGGCACGCCTTTGAAGAGACTTGCCCTGAACTAGTTGTGTTCTGTTCGAGCATGGAAAAGATACCATTACCGGAACAACTGTTAGATAGCCTTGGAAACAAGACCGTTTCATACCCAAAGACTGCATGATAGAAAAGCAGGATAAGATTGAGAAATATTTTTCTCTCGTACGTCACGCTAATGTAACATCTTTTACCTGTGTCATACCTATAGCAGGTATGACAATAGCAATATCTTGATTCTGTTCAGGTAAGATGATACTAATCCAAAGCGCATCTACAAGAACCACATAGGCTGTAACATGAGTTTCAATGAGTTTTGGGATAAGTGTGGACAAACCCCTACGGATTTCTAACTATAGACAAGACAAAGCCGCTGAGAGGATGGAGGTACAGATGCATGTTGGATTTGATAAAAAATTAATTTCGCATCAACAAGAAATCATGCTCGCGTTAACAAGAAATCATGTTTGGGTTAAGAAGAACTTGTGTTTCTGTCAACAAGAACTCACATTTTTTTTTACATAAATCAAAGAGTTATGGTTTAATTTTACTAAAATGAGTGTTACAACTAAGAAACGACAGCAAGCTTCAGACCAGTGCAAAGTTTTAATACAGCGGTTCAAGCATAAACTTCGAGATGCTAAGCTAGAAAAGGTTACCGAGTTGGAACATCTGTCAAAGATATTCAAACCTGTAACAGAACCCATCGGAGAACAGACATTACTCCATGCTAAGGAAAACAAAGAGGCAGCTGCTCAACGTCAATGCCAGATCAAGGAGTTGTTGGCCATCAAAGCTGCACAACAGAAACAACAGATGCAACATGGACAAAAAGTTTGTAACATTCAGAGAGCCTTGGAAGCTGCGACTACACCCAACTATGATATAGAAAAAGATAGAGATACAGAAGACTTGGAATCCGAGATTGATTTAATGCTGGGGCAATACGACGGCTGTCTAGCTCCGTGGGTCTTCTCATATCTGGCTCACTTAAGCAAATAGAAGCCATGACTCCCGAGTACTAGAATGAGATATTGGAAGAGGAAACTTCTTTACTAGATACAATTCAACCGAGCTACCGAGTAGTTGAGCATGTTTTCCACTAGGGAGACCCTCATCGATCCTACTTTTGGTAAAAGATACGATCAGGAGACTAAACGGTACAAGATTGGCTCCTCAGAGATACATTTCATAGACGATGATGTGGTCATAGGAGGAAAAAATTATAAGGGTACTGACAAATTGTGGCAGTTGATCATGTTTACGAACCCTCGTAAGCCGACCAACGATCATTCAAGTCTGTTTAATTATCAGATGATTAGTACAACAAGTTGATTAGACGGTTTGGAAAATGTTAAACAAGGAAATAAAGAAAAAAGAAACTAAAAAAAATAATAAAGAAACAACAAAATTTTACTAATAAATGATTAAAAGTGTGGAGAAATTCTTCCTAGAAATCTCTCCCCAGTCATTACTCCCCAGCTGGTCGTGAGGAATTTACAACACTTTTGCCTAAAACCGTATTTACTAATTTTAAACTGTAATTGATTATTGCAGATTTTCCCATTAATATTTTGCGACAATGATTTGTAACAACAATACCTTCCTTTATCAAGGGACTTATTGTCGAGCATCCATCTAATAGGCGTTACAGTATAACACCTAGTATTGTTGTCCCTTGATTGTACTTTGTTACCACATACATCTTAAAGTTTTACCCTTCGAAGTATTGTTGTCAGCCGTTTGTTTAAACCGACTCGTTTTTGTTTGCTAATGCAAATATAATTTCTGTAATGGATTCGTGACGTCATTCTTCCCTCTTCGATTTTCAATGGAGACAGACGTGCTGGGAATGTCTCCCAACTGCCATTTTTGTTTCCAGTAAACCTAATTCCTGTTTTACCGGATTATGAAGTCGTTTGGACATGGCAGATAGAGGAAACTGATACAACTCCTTAGACTAAAACGGCCTTGGTAACATGGACAGTTTATTTGCGATTTGTATGGCTTTAAAGTCATCAGACCATGATGCTAGTACGGACTTGCGCAATTTAGTTTAGGTAGACTTAGAATGACATCCTGACCAAGTATTTCTGAGTTCGTAACTCTGCTTGCTTAGTGTTATTGCTGCAACTATCGTCTGGAAAGTGTCAAGTCAGTTGCCAGTGATGTTTACCACCTGTTAAGCGATGCTGAAAAGGAACAAACCTGTTTTATAATCAAGGGCTTACTATCCATGCTGTATGGGCTAACTACCCATGGGAGATGAGCCACAAGTTATTTGGATAACCCGTAATAACGCCACCTCTAAAGGAAAATACTCTGGTGGTCACCATACGATTCGACTGGTGCTCCTTTGACACTGGTGTGTATCCTCCTCTAATCAGTAGGCTAGTAGATCGCAACCATGTGCTGGCTACCGGAGAATATTCCACACATGGCAGCATCGAGTGTTTAGACACCACTTCCTTCTCCAATAAGAATAGCACTACTGATGATAGGACTACTACGGCACCATCACACGTGATCCAAGAACGACAGCGTTACTACGATTGGAACGAAGAAAGTACTAACCCACGATCTCTGTAGAATTTCGTATGATGATAGAAGAGACACTAATTATAGGTACTCCTCAGACCCTAAAGCAGCTCGAGTTTACTAACATTTAGCAAGAAAATATTACAAGGAAGCATCGATGGTAGAACTCATTCAAACTAAAAAATAACCCAGTCATGGACCTATCAACATCAACAATAAGTTCAAGCAATCAGTGCAAGACATCCAGCATTATATAAAGGTACCCTAGTACTTACCGGCACAGACAATTATCGACTATGGAAGTCACCAGTAGAAACCATAGAGGATGACAAAGGCTGGCTCGTGGATGTCCTGCGTGCAAACCCCCCCCCCCTCCGATCCTGTGACAGCTACAGCAGCCGAAATAGAAGACTGGCAAAAGAGAAACAAAGAGTGTGAGACATTCCTAATGAGAAACTATGTTACCCGAAATTTTCTATGGCTTCGGTACAGTAACGTTAGCAAGGCAAATTTGGGACAGACTGATTTTGGACTATGCGAGACCAGACCAATTCAATGAAATGCACCTCCTCCGAGAATTAATGAATATAGCACTTCACAACAACGAAAACCATTCAGGCCTACATCAAACGAGGCAGATGCTTGATGGATGAAATAATCGCTACAAGATATGCTTAACAGAAGCTGAAACATGTATATGGTTGCTGTGGGTTGCTGTGCACATTTACGTCAACTATAAATTTGACCAAAAGAAGCCTACTCAGGGGTGGGAAGGCCCTCACTCTCGAGCTGCTACTGATAGAACTCCAAAATGGACTAAATTACTTTAGACCTCACGATGAAGAACTTCACTACCCGCTGGCCTATCACTCAAACATAACTTCAGCAATTAATGAAACTGATGGACTTCACTTTCATGCAAGATCTCAGAGACAGGCGAGAAATCTCCCACGCCAGCGAGCCGAACACCAATCCTATTCGCCCCCTAGACAAGTCAACTAAGTAACTACACAACCAAGAAGGCATAACCAGCAACGGCATAGAAACAGCCAACCTTTCTGTATGCATGTTCAATCAACTTCTCACTCCTTTAAGCACTGTATCAACATAAGCCTGAGCGATTTTCCGCCAAGCTCATGCTGCACGTTCTGTTACAGGCACGGACATAAAAATCACCAGTGTCCCTCAAGAAACAAGAACCAAAACTCACCACCGACACGAGATAACCGATGGAATTGAGCCCCGCTCCAACACTCGGACAGAAATCAGTGACGCAGCCCGGGGTGCAACAATCAAACGACTCGTCGACTCTCACAATAAACAACCGTCAATACGGACCAAATAGCATGCTTGTGCACAGCCAACTTGATACGGCAGCGTCGCTCACCACGAGCGACGCTGCCGTATCAAGTTGGCTATGGCTTGTGTCAGCAACATCAGTAAGCCAAGATTTTACAAACGAAACCATCCAAGATTCGTGCCAATGGATTTCAAAAGCTAGCTCATGTAACACAACTAAGGTAGACGTGAGGCAGAACTCTAAGCGCTGGGGCGAATCAGAAAGTTTTCTTCACGATTCGGCAGCCACATTGATAATTCTGCGCCACGCCTGCAAATCTATCGAAAGGAAAGATTGTCCTAGAGTACATATAGCATTAGCATCCAATGGGGCCACCGCCACAGGTGTCCTTATTGGCGATAGCAGAGTTAAAGGATTTTATAGAAATGGAAGACCCTTAAAACACCCAGTCATTTTGAAAAATGTGGTAGAATTACCGGAAGCTACACAAATTCTTATTTCAGGCTCTCGATTACTCAATAGTGGTTGTAATCGAGACCTCAGGATGTGTATGTTAGGACTAGAAAAAAGACCGAATAATGTTTTCATGTTTGGTGTAATAGATAACCACTTGTTTTACGCAGATTTACAAATTGACATAAGTTTCGATATGGATGATGCCACCGTTGCTAGAGAAATTGATATAGCTAAATGGCAGGGAAACCAGAATATATTTTTTGGCTAGCCCGCAGGTACTAACTGTAATGTTCAAACGACATCCCTAAACCCCAGTGCACCTTTTTTCAAGCTGGTCAAGTACGGGATGTACATTTGTCAGAGATTTCTAATGATTTAGTTGTATGACCAAGTAACTGTTACCAGTTAGACCTAACCTCCTAACTCCTAACCAAAGTCAGGACCAATTCTCACCTAACATTGAGTCAGAAGCATGTGAATTGGAGGGGGATGATGTACAACCTATACAAAAACACCAACCAAGCTAATTAGAGGGGGAGATTTAAGAACCTTACTCCAAATGGATCCCTTACGCATTAATTTCCACTTATATGCTTGCTTAAAGTCAAGGCCAATTAGGACAACCTAGGCTATTACCAAACTATACCAGGATACACCACAACTCCCTCCATATTCCAACTGACCCTGTTTACCCACTACACTCTCCTTATGCCATGTTTAATGACTTAGAACCCATAACACACAAGTTTAATGAAGTGAGTTACAGAACACTGGCAGTTGAAGAATCGTCTGTAAGAACAGAAAAGATTTATACCACACTTGACGTGAATATGTTTCATCATAGACGCATGGGACACATCCCTATTAATCGTCTTTGACGCATGTTGTAAAAAGGTACTCTAATAGCACCCCAGCTCACAGGGACCCCTGTCCCTCGATTTGATATCTGCCTAAAAACAAAGATGAAATGCTGTAGTCACCCCATAATCAACAAACAATTGAGGATGAGTCTTATGTTTCTATGGCGTGCTGATGAATGCACTGTGAGCTGTGTGGATACGCGTAATGGTGGAAAAGTGCTGTTCACAATAGTAAACGTCGCAACTCGCAGGTTTTTTGCTACATTTTGCAACAAAAGGCGCAAGTATGCGATGCTCTTATAGGGGAAATAAAAAGGACACAGGCCGAAACAGGCCTAATCCTCACAGATTGGGCTCAAGGTATACTACTGGTATACTACTAACAAAACAAACAAGCTTGTTTTAAATAAATAAAAAGATATAATTAGTATTGATTAAATGTTGGATTTTAAGACCACAAACCGTCTACTAAACAACAACCACTGTCTACAGAATCCTCTGGCGTCCCTCCCGAAGGGTTCCACTCTACCAGCAAGGTACTTGCAGGAGTTCCGGCGGCTGTGTTCTCAGTACGCCGGTTATCAGCATCTGTTTACTGATGGGTCGAAGTCAGACGCTGGCGTGGCGTGTGCTTGTGTGTGTAAGGGAGTCACGGTTGCCCATTGCCTTCCATCAGGCTATTCTGTGTTTTCTGCAGAGCTTTTGGCTCTCGGTTTGGCAGTGGAATGGATCCTTGACCTTCAGGGCACGCATTTCATTGTCTTTAGCGATTCCATGAGTGCCCTGGAGTCCTTGGCGAATTACAATCCTCGGAACCCCTTGACACAACGTGTCCAAGCTTTGCTTTCCTGCTTGCCTGGCCGGCGGAAAACCGTGCTTTTCTGCTGGATCCCGGGCCATGTTGGGATAGGTGGAAATGAGCAAGCGGATTCTGCAGCGAAAGGGGCCGTTTCTGGCCCGCTCCGGAGGGATCTCGGCCTTGTTCCCTCAGACGCCTTTCCAACTCTGCGTCTGAGGTTACACGCTTTTTGGCAAGCCTTGTGGGACAGTCAAGTCGGTAATAAGTTGCGTGCTATTAAAGGCACTGTTGAGGAATGGCACTCGACGTGTCGCCGCAGTCGCCGTGAGGAGGTGGTGTTGGCCCGTTTGCGCGTTGGTCACACTCGACTTACTCACTGTTTCCTTTTGCGGGGGCTTGACCCTCCTGAATGTTCTTGGTGTCGACAGCCACTTACGGTCCGGCACTTCCTTGTTGATTGTCACCATCTTGATGGTGTTCGTCGTCGTTTCCATCTTCCGCATGACATTGCGCGTCAATTGGGTGATAAGTCTGTCCTCCTGTCCGGTGTTTTTCTATTTTTGCAGGAGGTACAGATGTATGACAAGATTTAGATTAGGGGTTTGAGTAACATCTCTGTAATGTGTGGTGCAGTGGCAACCCGGACCACTGCACTGTGACTGAGGTTGGTGCTAATGACCAAGTTGTCGACGCGCTATTAGCCTCAATCCCCTCTACCCCCTCTACAGAATCCCAAGCTAAACAACAAGACTTCACTCCATCAAACGCAGCCTTTTTTGATAGCTTCATCTCAAATGCATGGAGACCATAGAACGTTACCTAAATGTTCAGGAATCTTTTAGCCTGAATGATTCTGTGGTAGAGTATAATTACTATGACTACACTAGAGTGGTAACTAACTTGAACAATGTGAACTCGGAACTTCACCCATCCTCACCAGAGTTACCTATACGTGAATCCATGGTAAAGGCAGGAGATGGCTCCGGATACGTGGCAAAACAATATCGCTCTCGTAAACAATGAAAGAAACTTTTTCAAACCTCTTTTCAAACATCAAGTATCAGGTAGAGGCCAAGACCATGGATGAGATCAGTTTGCCAATACCATGAAAGTAATTGTCAGCTATAGTTTACAAGACCAAGCCCACGTAGTGAATAGGGGATGGTTTGTAGACAATGTCAATGCCATGTCGAGTGCATGATGAAAAGATGTACAGTGTGTAGTTCATGAATGCATTTAGTAACATTACTTAATTACACATTGTA
>JAHWFP010123791.1:322-18409 GCA_023313725.1 Lithobius niger | reverse complement strand
AATGAAAGTGAAAGAAAACAAAATGAAAAACAAAATGAAAAAAAAAAGAAGAAAAAGTGATAAACGAGGCGAGTAGGAAATCATATACTTTTTTTGTTATATTTATATGTGTATATTTGTTATACAGTGGTTATTGTTTATGTAGATGTTTCTGCATCATGAAAATCCCTTTCTGAATGCATTAAAATTTAGCTATCTTTTTGTTATTTCATGTGATCATTAGGAGTCTGTATGATTTTGTTAGTTTCATGGAAACTTTCCAGGCCCTGCTTCGTTTTTACCCCCACCCCTTTGCATTGTCTTTCCCTCCCGACTCTTTCCCGAAGTTCGTCCCCTCCAATCAAAAGATTGACCCGTGTGGCGCCAAGGTTTGCATTCCGACTCCCAGTCTGCCAAGGATTGAATAATTCTTAGAATGCTTAATGGCATTAACGACCCACTGCAGTAATTCATTATTTATTAGAAATGATTTTTCTCAATTTCGATGCCAAAAAATAAAGAGCTGGTTGGCAGACACCAAAACAGTGTTGTTGTTTGGGCCATGTTATGCAATAAACAGATCAATCACAACTGCTCACAGTTACTGTCAAGGGAAGATATTCCCTGACACTATAAGGGGGAAGGGGGAGATTGTAAATACATTACTAACTTTTACAGAGAATCCAGTGAATTCAGATATGTAAGGTTCCTAAGGAAGTAGACGATTAGTCTCACGACATGACTCAATTCCAATTTCCTTCTTGCTCTGTAGCTAGATGACTACACACATAGCATTACATATTAGGCATCAGCCAGAATTTATCCTTCTAATAGACCGTCGTGAGCTCAATTCGAAAGAATGACCCTACCTTTGGGGATTCCCCAAAAAGGTTGGGGATCTGACTTTACAGTTCAATCCCCAAACCAACTCACTCGAGCCTCTTGATCCAGCAGCTTTAAATTAGATTAGATTCTTTAGAGCCAAGAACCAATATGCGGCCTTCAAGCCATGCGCTCAGTTTATCCTACTTACAAGCTAACGTACAGCTAAAGAAAACAAGGCTTATAAACCAAAGACACTAGAAGCACCACACAACATAACTCTCCCACAACTCACCCACCTGACCGTTCCCGCCATACATCAGCAGCTTTTATAGCTGCGAGAACAATGGGCTCTTGTCTAAGGCTTTACGTCACGTGACTGGCGAACAGACGCAATCCGGTTCCAACTAGGTGTTCAGTATTGGAAGGCCGGCAGGCAGCCATGTTTCAGGCAAAAGTGCACTACGAAGTGTAACTTCGTGAGTTCTGCGTTGCTGTACATGTAAGCCGTTTACAGATAATGTTCATCGTAACACTATTCCTCAAGAGATTTTGGCATGCAGACTGAACAGTGTATATTGAATCAACCGTGACGGTTCCCCTTCAAACTGAATTAACAAAAATACTAATAATTCACGTGCATTAACAGGGGGAGAGAAGACCCTTTCTTCATCCGACGAAAACATTCTGATTCTTCTGCGTTTATTATTAGCAGGAGGGACATTAAAGAGATTGTCCATAATAATATTACCGCAGGTTCCATCTCTTGTTCATGGTCGCGACCCCATGAGGTCAAATTTGGAACGACTGATCGTAACTATTTTCTCAGACAACTCGCATTAAAAATACGCTGTATAGGTTTAAACCTAGTAGATAGCTGCGGGAAAAAACCGTCCCGCTAACATTTAATCCAGACATATGGCACCTCCGCTTGCAACAGCGATCCACGAGCGTGAAGCGGCGAAGCAGATGGCTGCTGCAAGCCAAGGACGACTGAGGCAGAAATCGCGTATTTCGCCTCCCGACTCAAAACCAGTTCACGCACCTGCAGAAAACTGATCCCTTTTAGTACTGCTCTGGTAAAATAGGATTCTAGTGATGTTGAATCAACTAGCCTGTATCTGAGAAACGAAACTGACACCTTCTCTCCCAGAACTTATGGAATACGAAGCAACTGTTACAACCTGGGCACTCCCAACATATTTATTCGCCCCTGCTAGTCATAGGACATGTGCAACTAGCCTTTTTCTGAGAAACGAAACCGACAGCTTCTCTCCCAGGTGACCTTGTGACGAGAGATGGAATATGAAGCAATTGTTACAACCTAGCCACCCCCGTATATACAGGGTGAGTTAGAAGTCCGTATCAGGGGCCAGCATTTTGTAGCAATGAACATTTCTTCAATAATAAGTTGGTACACTTGCCAAAGTGGTCTGGCGCTATTTAACCATGCGGGAGTGAATGACCTTGACATGTCCCTTCAAGGTCATCTCACTGCTAAACCATGCGTCCTAGAAAATCGGTGTAAATTAGAAAAATGTAGAGAACCACAAACCAATCCCAAAGCAAAAAACAGAATGAAATTCGGAGCGAAAGTAAAATAGTTTCAGTAAATCAAAGATAGTGGTACACCGTGGTAGGCAGGCTTAAGGTAAGAAATGAATGTAGAAAAGGCAGTGCAGTGAAAGTTCTAAAAATTAAAACTAATCTTGGGGTGGGGTGAAGACAGCCTCCCCCTTTTAGGGACTACTGCAAATGTCTGCATTTCAACTCAGAAGTTGAGCCCTTAACGTCAACGCAATGCATTACTAACCTATTCTGTCCATCCCAGCCACATTGCCAGGGGGTATTTCATCTGGCCTGACCTCCCTTGCGAAACTAGTAATAACAACTGAAATAAACACAGCTCATGCACTCAGTTTTAGAGGGACTATGCTAAGTTCTAACCTTGGCTGAGCCCTTTAGTTAGGTTTACATCGTCTGCTTTGTAGCTCTAGGTGCATTTAGTTCCATTTAGTAAGGTTGACCTTTTCCATTGACGTGGCTTTTCCTTCCTCTTTCCAGTCTGTGGGTGGGATACTTGCCTGCCGACTCCAGTGTACTGCAGTGCAGTTTATACCATTATCTTTGACTGACTCCTTTGCCTGTGCTCCGAATTTCATTTTGTTTTTTGCTTTGGCATTGGTTTGTGGTTCTCTAAACTTTTCTAAGTTACACCGATTTTCTAGGACGCATGGTTTAGAAGTTAGCAGTGAAATGACTTTGAAAGGACATGTCAAGGTCATTCACTCACGCGTGGTTAAATAGCGCCAGACCACTTTGGCAAGTCTACCAACTTATTACTGAAGGAATGTTTATTGCTACAAAACGCTGGCCCGAGAAGCGTGCGGCACAAGCGGAGCGAGAGACCACCACCACCAACTCGGGTGCTCGCTGCTGCTCCCGCCGCCTGCTCTCGGATCAAGTGACTGGCCCCTGTGTGTGAAGTCAGTGGTGTGAGGACATATCCAGCCATGATCCATTCGTGATAAGTCACTAGTTTCTTTTCCTGAGAAACCTACAAAACGAAAACTCGTTGGAAACAAAATTATGGGAATGTAAGGAGGTATTGGTTGAATCCTGAAAAGAAGCAGGGCGATTCTCCACGACATCACAACAGATGTTCAAAGTGGCCGCCATTTGCCTGGATGCATGCCTCCGCTCTTCTGCTAAGGGATGCACGGATTCTCTCGCATAGTCCTTGGTTTTGCCTCACTTGCTGAAATGCCGCTTCAACTTGTTGCCGCAGTTGTGCCTCGGTTTCAATGTTTCTTGAATACACGAGTCCCTTCACGTAGCCCCAGATACAAAAGTCCACTGGGTTCAGGTCTGGTGATCGGGGAGGCCATGGACGTGGTCCGCCTCGGCTAATCCATCTCTCTCCAAACAGTTCATTGAGGTGTTGCCTGACAGCAAGCTGGAAGTGGGCTGGTGCCTCATCGTGCACGAGCCACATCATCTGACATGTCATGAGTGGGACATTTTCAGGTAGGCCAGGTAGGTCATCTCGCAGGAAGGTGAGGTATGAATCCCCAGTGAGCCTGTTGGGTAAAACATGCGGCCCTAAGAGAACATCCCCTACGATACCAGCCCACACATTGATGGAGAACCGACGCTGATACCGTGATTGCAGGATCGCGTGGGAATTTCCATCAGCCCAAACATGGGTGATATGGAAGTTGACAATTCCATCACGGGTAAATCCAGCTTCATCAGTAAATAACACATGATACAGGATGAGAGGGTTAGCAGTGCAATGCTGATGCAGCCACCGGCAGAATTCAGCCCGTGCCGGATAGTCGTTTTAGTCTAGGGCTTGCACTCTCTGCAGGTGGTAAGGACGCAGCAATTGTTCATGGAGGATTCTCCAGCCAACATCATGGTTTACATTTTCTGCTGCGGCAATCCGCTTTGTGCTCGTTCCCGGGTCCTCGTCAACTCTCTGTAGCACTCGCTGTTCCAGTTCAGGAGTTCGGACCGTTCTTGGTCTTCCCTCTCGTGGAGCGACCTCGAATGAGCCACGCTCACACAGATGTGAGTGGATCCTTGCAAACATACGACGGTCTGGATGCCTTCTGTTTGGATAGGTCTCAGCGTACAACCATGCAGCTTCCGCTGCATTTCCATTGGCCCGGCCATACATGAAATGCATGTCGGCCATCTGTTGATTGGTATGGTTAACAGCCATTGTGCTCTGACAAACACATAACCAGACACTGTAATTGTGAGATGAACTTGTGCTCAACACATGGGGAATGTCTGGGCACAGCTCATGAAGTGGGGATTTTTCACTTGTCTTTAAGAGACATTGTTTTTTTATGTTTTTGAATTTAGCTTGCTGCCCCTGAATGTTGGCTGAAAATGCGTGTGTTTTTGTGGGACAAAGGTCACGGGATTTTGGAAACCAGTCGATTCCGGACCTATGATTATATGGACTTTTTTGTTCGTCTGGATGAGTACTACATACCATGTAAGTTACGACCATGACTTTTCTGACACCCTGTATATATTCGCCTTTGCTACTAGTCTAGGATATGTGCAACTAGCCGTATCTGAGAAACGAAACCGACAGCTTCTTTTCCAGACCTTGGGACGAGAGAAGGAATATGAAGCAATTGTTACATCCTGGACACTCCCGTATATATATTTATTCTCACCTGCTACTAGTCATAGGAGATGTGCAAACTCCATTCTATACTGAGGCCATAACGGAAAATTTTTTTGTCGATTTACCAGTATGTCGATTGTGGCATGTCAAAGATTCTGGATTTTTCGGTTGGATTTCTCCTGCTTAATTGTCCCTCTCATCATCTGCCATATAATACCTTCTGGGCGTTTTGGCTAAAACACGAGTAAAGTTTAAGTTAATACACGAAGAACAGGTAAATCACGTTTCACAGCCTCCTATGATTTGGCACAACCGAGAACTGGTAAACGTAATCCACCAAGAGGTTGGAGTGATGGTCTTTACTTAGATATCTCGGCACTAATCGAAGTGACACCTAGGTAGAGAACAATGCCAAAGGGTTGGGGACGTTGTGCACCCACAAGCACAATGGCCTTCTTTCGCTAGGGGGTCCTATTCTTTAACAGTACACAAATTATAAGAAAAACATGTAAATGAATGGATTTGAAAATATGTGTGTTATAGATGCCTTTGATTTAAGGTATATTTCGAAAACTACACTTTCAGTGGCTCAGTTTCCAGTACCAACTTGACTTGTTATTTTTGTATCTACCCAAAAATAATTTCATGACGTTTATGTTTTAGGGATCTAAGGGCATGTACTTATTATTCATGGTGTAGTTGGAGTAGATATGCCTCTTTTTGACCTGTCGGAGTCAAATCGGACTAGAGGTTATTCCCTGAAGCTTCTGTGCTAACATCACATTTAGATTGTAGACGTAGCTTTTTCGCGTTGCGTGTGGTTAGGATTTGAAATTCTTTACCAGACAAAATTGTCACCTCGCCTACGATTCAAACGTTTCGAAGCCGCTTCAGCTCGTTTAATCTAGAGATTTTCAAGTGTTGGCCTTATCCTCCGAATTGAATATGTAATCTTGCATATAATTATGCTCTTCATATGTCTGCTCCCACCCCATTAAACTTTGGCTGCCTGTTAGTGACCCTCAGTTCTTGCCTGACCTTGTTGCTATTGCTATTGCAACAAGGTGTTTTATTTTTGATAATAGCCCTCAGCTATTATTTTTTAGGTGGTGACAATTCCCATTTTGGGGATGCTTTTGATTTTAGTACTTATCATAACCATACTTTCTTTTACATAACGATGCTTTTTAACCGTCTCATTTGTTCATCTGCTATTTATTTTTTATTTGGGCCGATCCTACACCTCCCGTGTCCTACACGTTTGGCGATGCCATCGGGAGCCTTAGAGTCCCTGTCAGGTCTAACCTTGGTGGTAAGGCATTCGTGTCCCAATACCTAATCCCCTCACCTTCCCTTGCCGGCCAACCTCTTTCATTATATAATTCTGTTTGTAATTTAGGCTGACTGTTAGCGATCTTAGGGTCCTTGCCAGACCTGTTGCTATCGTGACAAATTGTTATTATTATATTATTATTACTTTATGACTTTCTGATTTTGAATATGGATGGTTGTAACTGGGATATTATTAGAAAGAATCAGCCAACAAATGATTCGGCCTAAGGAAGAGAATATTTTTCCTTGACATGTTGTACCTTTCTGATTTTTTTACCTTTCTTTGAGTTTATTTATTTTATCATGGAGTGTCTGGTAATTTTTGTTTGTTTTTCCCTAACAACAGGTTAATCAATAATGAGATCCCATTACGTAATAATAACATGTAACTTAATCATTGAGTCAAGGGTTGCTATGATTTTATTATTGGGCAGCAAGCGTTGTTACGAGAAAATGAATTCATAATGTTGTTGCTGTCGTAAAATTGATATGTTTACTCGTGTGAGGCAGTCCTAATTCCTTGGACTTAAATCAATTTTGGTAATGTTGAAGATGACACGCGGAGCATATACACGAAGATATAACCTTACTTCTTACCTCATCATAACAATCTGTCTTTCTTGTTAATCGGTATTTATTGAAAATTAGCATTTGTTGCCGTGAAGTTGTTGTAAATTCATTGTTTTCCCGACCCTGTCACCGTCCCTTATGATGCGTTACGTGTCCGCCATTATGCCAAGAATCTCTAGGAGAGAGTAATCGGTAATAGTTCAATCGATGAGCTGGTAACGTTTAGCAGATTTGATACGTTCAGATTTTTTCCAAATTACCCACCTCACTCGCGCTGCCGCGTTCGCTGCGGCTAAACATATAACATCAGAAACTGCGACCAAAAACTTATTATTATAAGTGTCTGGTGTCTGGTGTGCGGCCAGACATAATTTCCGTTTACTCATGTTCTAGTCGAAATCAGGTTTTCTTCACACACACACACATAACACATGCTCGCCTACTCTCCCTTCCAGAGAAGAAACGAAATCATCAGTACATATTAGAGAAAGAGAAATTAAATTAAGCAGCCAATACTGTGAACTGCTGAAGACGACACGGGATTAGCAATAATGACGACAATTTTTTTTTATTATTATTTCTGCTGCTTCCTCGTCATCCTTGGCAGTTTACTACTGGGTTAATTAAAGTTGTTGGTTGACCACTCAAACTGAGTGCCAACCAAAGATTGTTGGTGCACGGTCCGTAACCAGAACAAACTTAGTGCCGCTTCCTTCACTGGCCAATCCACCTACACAGTTTGCACAAGTGTGCCAAACTATTAATGTCAGTGACTCTGCTCGCAGGACCTAAGTTATCCTACAGTCAAATTTTTCTCTTTGGATTCCTGAAGTTGTAAAGAAACTTTATACCACCTTCATTCGCCCCAAACTCGAATATTGCATTTAGTGTTGCCCCCCCCCCCCCCCTATTATGAAGGCGACAAACAAAAAACTGAAGAAGTACAGAGAAAGGTTACTCAGCACATTCAAGGATTTAAGCATCCGTCTTATGAAGACCGACTGAATCGTCTCGATCTCCCGACACTGCAAGATTGTAGACTGCAGAGGCGATCTCCTCGTCACATATTTTCAGGTGCTGAAAAAAACTCATCGACCTATACCTTGCAACGAATATTTTAACTTTTCTCTTTTTAAATGTACCCGTGGGCACACTAGGAAACTTTACCAACCATACTATCTAACAACTGTTGGTATCTCCTGCTTCACTGTCCGTGCCATTACGGCTTAGAACAATCTACCTCAAAAAGTGATTGACTCTCAGCTGTGAGCATTTGGAAAAAATGTTATGACGAATACTGTGCTCGGCTGGTACAATAAGCTTTGCTTCGTCAGCTTTTCTTTTTATTATTATTATTAGTAGGTATACAATTACAATCTATGCTACAACAACTGATGAACTATTGGAAAGGTTACAAAAAATGTTAAATAAAGCTGCAAAAGTGCTGTTTTCTAATAATAAAGAAACAAAAAAAAAGAGTGGACATTTTCCAGAATAATAAATTAATGACAATTTAAAAAAAATTACAGTACACTGTAGCACAGAATTATTTATTACATGAAAAAATGGAAGATATTAATTGATAGAGAAACAAGAATAAATCATCCTTGGCTAAAAATACCAAAATATGGGAATCCTTGTGGAAAAAGAGGATTACGAGGGCCATACTTTTTTTTTAACAAATTACCAGATGACCTGAGAAATTTAACAATTAATAATTTAAAAATAAAAATTAGAGATTATGTACTTCAGAATTAACTGTATTTGAATCTTGTTACAAATGAATTAATGTTACATGAATTTTAAAGTTAAAAAATCTTATGTTTGAAAATACTTAGTTGTAGGATATTAACTTTACGGTGATACTCAACAGAACGATGTTAATTAAACTACCATAAAGGATAATGTTAAAATGTTTTGCGATTTTGCCTGTTGATATATTTTAATATACATTAATGATATTTTTCTGAATTGTAATAATTTGAATTTGTACATTTTGCACACACAAATACGTATGTATTTCGTGCAGAGTGGAACAACAATAAACAACTATTATTATTATTATTATTATTATTATTATTAATAGTTGCAACAGGTATCCGGTGAATCGTGTTGGTAATCGTGTCGGTATCATGTGAGATGCTAAGCGTACCTACTGGCAGCTAAGTACTTCGTTCAATCGTGGTTGGTCACAGCACAAACATGGAAACTGGTACCCCCAAACTCTAAAAGAAGTGTAGTATCTTGGATTCTCAGTGCTGCTGGGGATAGCACACTTTGTGGTCAAGAGATAGTGGACGCAATGAAAATCAGTTTGCCCATGTTTATGGAGGCAGGGGTACAGCATCAGTTTGTTGGGCCAGAAGCGGCGATGAAGGAGGAGTCTCCAACACAAGTCTACCGTTTGTTCCACCGTTCATTCTGAGTCGTGACCTCCTCCAGCCAATTCTCGAACTAGTGTCCGTTTTTACTTTTTCAGCAAACGTTCGTTAAAAATTATGCTGTGTGTGTTTTACCTAATAAAAATGTGTGAAAAAAAATCCCTTTTGCTGCGAATAGCCCACGCATGCGTCAATTCGTAAGAACTAGCGTTCAACTGAACTGAAACTAGGAAGGCATTTTGTTTCTCGAGCAAAGGCCGACTGGCGTAGAAATTGCGTTCCTTGCCTCCCGACTTTACTCCAGTTCTCGCTCATGCCAGGAAGTTGAAGCGTCTTAGTACTGCTTTGGGAAAGTAAGATTTTGGCGGATGTTAAATCAACTGGCTTGGAGCCAGGTTCTTGAAATCGGCTGCTTCTTTCCCAGATGGCCTTGTGCAAACGGTGGAATGCAAAGTGAGAGTTACAGCATGGATACTCCCACGGTGTACGGCATTTATACACTTCTGGGTGGACCCAGTGATACCGTGCTCTTTAGACGCACCTCTCCTTATGGATGAGCTGGGTGAGCGAGAATGTTTTCTTGCGTAAACGCACCCGTACAGCGGTAATTTAGAAAGGGACTAAATGAAATGGGAAATCGCATGTTAAGGCGCATTTGCCACTACTACGAAAAAATGTGTAAGGCTTTTCACCTGAAATATCCAGCACACGTACTCATGAATTCCGTTAAGTTATCGAAGTCCTGGATGTTGGTTGTGCAGTTGAGCAGTTCCTAAGTTCAGTTTACATTATACGGGGATCGAAATTTAGGCCGACGAATAAAAAAAAAAGCTATATCGATTTTATTTTGTTTATTCTGCCTTACTTGCGAGTGACTAATACCCGTTTAAAGTGTCAATTAAAATAAGCTAATATTGACTTTTTCGTCGGTATCAAACGCCCACGCACGACAGATTCCTCCCTCTTCGCGCGCTTCCCACCATCGCCCCCCTCCCTCCCCCGGAACCCTAAAGCTATTTCTCAGGAGGATATAACTTTCGAGCCCGTCACTGAAAATTTCCAGTAACGTTTACACGGGTTACCCTCGGGTTTATTGATTTTATATCTCCTATCCTGTGATGTATTCTAAATTAAAAACTAAAGATTGAAAAAAGCAAAAGAAAACGCTTGGGCACTGATCCGATTTCGTATGATTCGAAATTTTTCTCAAATATTGACAAATTAGCTACAGCCTAATGCGCAGCGCAAAAAGAGAAAAAAAAATTAGGTATATAACCATTTTTTCCATTTTTTTTCTTCTTTTGGGCTTTTTTAGGAATGTGCCGTGTGAAACAAGACAAAAGAGTTTATCTGTTGCAAATGTCTGTCTGCATCCACGGTAACTTAAGACAAGTTTTTCGATTCCATTCACTTTTTTTCCACATCGCTCTATTCCCTATTTGTGGGTTTAAGACTAAAGCCATCCATTTGCAGGGTTCGTACATAACAGACAAAGCCATTTTCAAGACTTTTTCAAGGCTTTTCGAGACTTAACTTACAACCAATTTTATGGCTTTTACAGCAAATATCAAAATTTTCAGCATTTTGACAGATGTCACTCTTGGCACCAGAATACTTTTAGTTTGCAGTAGGATGATGCTAAACCGTATTAAAAAATGACAAACCTTACGTCCATCCTCCCACCAATAAACGAGGGGGAAAGAGAAATAACGCAACTAACAGCCAATTGGAGCGGCACTTGCTCAGCTACCTCTTCTGGCAAAAATTGCTTGCACTGCACGGCCCCTCTCTCTTTCTGTCTCCAGTAGTAAAATCCGAGGGGAGCATCGTTCACGGGAGAAATGGATTCGGCTGACAAACTATTTCTATTCTTTTCGGTAATTTTATATCTAAATAATTATTACTGGTATGGCATAACCTCATTCCAAAAAAAAAATTACACTAACAAAATTCAAGGGCATTTCAAGGCTCCAACAACAAAAATTCCTATTTTCAAGGTTTTTTAAGCCTTGAATTTTCCGTTTTCAAATTTAAGGCTTTTCAAGGAATTCAAGGCCGTGTACGAACCCTGTATTTACTTGTGACCCACTCTAATGCAATTTGCCAATATATTATGCAGCATCATTTATGCGCCAAGTTGCGATAGTTTTATCATTCAACTGTAGCAGCTGTGTCCGGCTTCGCCCGGGGTTTGCCTTGCCCGGGGTTTTGTTTCGCCCGTGGTTGTTTCCCAGTTTTCGGTCGCAACAGACGCATTGCACCTCCCCCTATCTCTTTATTTTCTAAAGATCAGGGCTAACATACGCACCGCCCCACAAAAAGGGTATTCCCCGTTCAGGGCATCCCTATACTTCCCTCCCTCCCAGTTTATCGCTTTGGCCTGAGCGATCTGTCACGTGTGTGTATATCCTTCGTGCTTGACGCTATTTAAGACTTGCCGCTGTGGTGACCACGCAGAGAACTTTCAAAGGGTCAAAGGGTGACAATTTCAACTCTTGGCCGAAGAACTAACAAGCTCGACCGTTGTCATTCTAAGGGTTGCTGCTTGGGGGTTCTTGTCGTCGTTTTTGCTCTGAGAATTTGCCTGATAATGCAATAAAATGAAAAATCGATGCTGTAATCACATTTGTGCTGATACACGTACGGGTGGGATGTTATCTTAAATGTTTTATTGTTATAGCGTTTTACATTATTGGTCATTTTTTGTAGTACCAGTGATGTATTATTTTTTGAGGTGGGGTCATGACTTCGGGTGACGACCCATATAAACAACATTGAACATTATTGGTCTCTTACTGTGTGCCTAAGAATGAGGATTTGGACTTGAAATATTAAGCAGCGCGCAGCTTTGATGAGATTTCATGCAGATTCTTTCTTCTTAAATGCAACAATTATATATCATGTTGTGATTGTTGTGCTAGTTTTGGAACGGTATTTCTCTTAAAGGCACGGATATCCATCCGTGTCGGCTTACCTGTAAGATTCAGATTTGCAACATTAGTTCAAACGTACGTAAATGTTGCCAACACAGTCATTTTCTTGTTTTTTCTTTCGTGCGAGATGATTTTGCGACATTAACTCTAACCTGTATAAATGTTGCAAACGCTATTCTGAACGGATCGTCCGACATACCGGATGGACTTAAGTGCCTTTAAACCTAGCGTACATTCCACTGAACGCATCAGGAAGAGTAACTGAGAAAATTTAAACTTAAGGAAATTTGAATTGCGGCCAGCGGGTTTCACGATTTCATGATTCGTCTGAGGTTTGATTAGCTTAGCGATAAATAGTTGTATACCGGAGGATTTTTTTTTTTGGGGGGGGGGGGAGGGGGAAACGAAATTGGAATTCAGAATGCAGTCAGGCTTATGGGCCGAAGAAGTGGGGTGATGTACGTCCGTTAGAATCATGGAAAACAAAACATGCATTTTCAGCAATTTTAATTCATTTGAAACGTTTTGTTCATTTCATATGAATCTTAGATATTTCCTAGCAATGTACCTTCGCGTCCCTTAGTCTGTGATTGTGTTTATCTGTTTGGTACAGGATAACGTTCAGAATTTTGTTCTGATTTGGCTGAAATTTCACGATAAGGATGCTTTCGTGCATGACAGACACTAGTTCGAAGATGAAATTTCTATTTCAATTATTTTCTGAGATATTCGGGTTTTAGCCAGTACTTCTAGCCCATTTTTTTTTTTTATTTAATAGCAACGGGGGTAAGAGAGCGGCAGTACGGAAACCTGATCTTAAAAGGCTTATGATTCCGGCCATGCGTATGAGTTTCTCGTTTGCTCCCAAGTGTGTGTTCATGTTTGGCATAGGATTACTTTCAGAATTTTGTTCCGATTTGGTTGAAACTTCACAATAAGGAAGCTTTTGTGTACGTGACAGACACTACGCGGTAAGAAAGCGGCAGTAAGGGAACCCGATCTAAAAAGGCTAATGGTCCCGGGCATGCATATACGTACCTCGTTTCTTCCCAATAATGCAGCTTCTTATAACTAGGAGGTTGCCCGCCCATGCTACTCATGATTGTAGCATCACTTGTGGGTGTCGACTTTGTGTCGTTTTCGAGGATGGGTGTCCTCGGATAACGATTTTACAAACATATCCAAGATTACGACAATTTGCGTCATTTTCACGGTGCGCGAGAGGGGAGGGATGGGCAACTTGGCTGCGCTGGATATGTTAGGATATCGTTAGCTGTTTTTCTTTAAAGGGGGGATGGCCACCAAATGACAAGCTGTAGCATTTGTAGTCATTTACCGCTATCTAATTCTGTCTAGCCCTTACCTTTAAATCAACATACCGCTTGCCGTATAACAGCTACGCGCCGATCGCATCCGCGCATTTACCATAGTCAAGGTCAACTGAGACAGTAGCTTCGTTCCTCGCAGCGAAAAACGCAGCTACTATCTCAGTTGGCATTGCGCATAATAGACAAGCCAGCGTAAACACATTAATTGTGTCGTCATAAACCGGAATGATTCTCGTATTGTAAAATCAGAATTTATAATTCTCTAGACTAGTCTTATAATTTTGCTTCGGCGATCTATTGGAATAATTAATTTTAATATTTACTCCATTAGTTTTTTAGAATTTTGATCTCATAGTAATTATTAGCAAACGATTAAAATTAGTACTGCGATAAAACTTCAAGGTCACTGTAGGCGCGCAAAGGATCATATAGGAACGGGTCGTTGCTAAATGTAGTTAACAATATTCAACAATATTCAACAGAAATCTCCTAGACGCCACATTTTAAAACAAATTTTTAGGATGGGAAAGACTAACAGTAAGTAAATAGACGTTTGGGGCCGTACTTGATGTGGAGGATCGAGAAAAATGGCGGTGGGAGGTATAGCCCTTTAACAGGCGAAGGAACACACAAATAAAGTTCTCGTTACACAACAAACAAACCACGTGCCTCCTTAATTATTGAGTGTAAAGTTGGTGCGCCCACGTGCACCAGGAAGTAAGTGGTAAGGTTAAGCCCAACGACATCCCGGGCGCTTTTTTCTGTATATCGACCGTTTTGAAATGCAGCTTTTGAACCGCTAGATGGGTGCCATCTAGTGACAGTGATATCGTTAGCCTTTACTGTTTGCTCCCTGGTGCACGTGGACGCACCAACTTTACACTCAATAATTAAGGAGGTACGTGGCTAGTTTGTTGTGTAAAAAGAAATTTCTTTGCGCATTCCTTCGCTTGTTGAAATCAAGTGCTACGTAGAACTAAAATAATAATGGTGGACGGCGCCAGATGTTGCAACCTGTCTTACAGTGAATAGGTACCTTTAATGTCGCTTCAAACATGCCCAACGATTCAGTTAAATTTATTCTATTTTTGACATTCGCGAGTGTTGTGAAACAAATACCTGGATGTAGCCAGATGCAGTAGCTTTCGAACAGCCGTAAGGCCGTGTCAAGTTAAAAAGTAAGTTCAGGGCTGAACAGTTTAGCACAGAATGATAAAGAACAAAGTTACTAAGTATCATTTGCCCCATTAATTTAATGGAACACTATTGTGCTGCCTTACGGATCTTTCGCTCACAGCTACGGCATTAAAAACAAAATCAATGTTTTTTATCAATTCATCAACACGTTTACATTGGGAAATGCATTACGTTATTGTTTGTTTCACGTGTCACATTTAAATCTTTATCTACGGAAAATCAAATGTTGAAATTGGCTAAAGGGAACGCAAATTAATTTTCCGTAAAATGTTTGCCTACCCCCAAAACTAGGAACATCCATTAACCAATACACTTTCCTGATTATTCAAAGTAATATGTATTGGAACATGGCAATATGTTTAGACAATCACGTTTTTGTGTTCTCTTCCGATAAGCTGATTGGAAGCTTCCATTAACTTCCGTATTACTGTCTTAATGCTAAATCCTCCAAAATATATTAGAGACTAGGAATTGCTTATAGCAAAACTTCCCCTTCCATCCGAAGATAACTTAAACAGTTTGAAAAAAATAAATAAACAAAAGCAAAAAAAAGCATGGACGAGTTGTTTTCCCAACATTGCTGTAGGCAAAAGTTTTCAATTCAATTTTGTTTTTGAGTATTTAATGCTAGTTTTTAGTAAAGATGTATAAATCTCCTGAATAATCCTAGACGGATATGCAATTGAGTTACGCTATCTTCACATCAATTTCATCTTTCTGCAAAGGGTTTGCAAAAAAAAAAAAAAAACTGTGCAAAAGGACCACGAGTATCACTTCACTGCCAACGCCTTAAGGCCTAACTCGATCGACTAATATGGCAACGCGATAGCCTACAGCAATGGCACCAACCCACACGTTAAGCTGAGTGCTTGAGCAAAACTTTTACATTATCTTAAACAGCATTTTACAAGAAAATAAGCATACGTCAAGCCCAAGCGCTTTTGAGAAAGGGGCGACCGAATTTTATAGGCAGCACGGGCGCGAAGCAGCATGCTATCGACCGCCGTAATCTCCGCCTGACGTCGTAGCAAAGCTGCATCTTTAGCACTCGAAAATCTGCCTTCAGGCAAGACTAGACGGTAATAGACGCTTCTTTATAAAATTCTTATCCCCAGGAGACTTAATGCTGTGGTGGTGGGTTGGAGAAAACGGTGCATCTTACGAAGAAAGACGCTTTCTAGCATGGTGCAGAGGCTCTGTAGATTGGGTCGGTTCGTTGCAATCTTGACACAAACAGGGACTGTACATGGAATCTGCAAGAAAGAAGACCACTACCATACGGGAGAGAGAGAAGGGCACCTATGCAGGGGGTTCTTGGAAAGCAATCTAAAATTTCCGGTAAGCACCCATACTTTGTATATGGTGCGAATAAACTCGCGTAGATGAAGAGGCCGACGACGGAGGCTTTCGTCAAGCTGGAATCAATCCTTTTTCAGTATTTTTTTTTTTTTGCCCTCTTTGTCGGAAGGTTATCGTTTCAGGGTATGAAGACGGTAGGTAATAGAAACTATGAAAAAGCATGGGGAGAGGAGGAAGGGAGGAGGATCGGAGAAAGGTGTTGTCGAAAAGGGAAGACGCACTCACGTCCAAAAGATCCTCTTTGCTAGGCGCGAGTCATCAAGGTAAGAGGAGGTCGAATCGAAGGAGTTTCATGAACGACCAAGGGGCTGGCGCGTTAATTCCATCCGGCAGCAAGGGTGTCGTAGAAGGGGATGGAAGGATGGAGGCAAGAGAGCCTGTTCGCATATGGAACGCGCGAGACACGTGTACCCAACACCGGCCCGACGTCGTTGATTGAATAATCCGACCGTTGAAGCCATCGGAACAGAAGCAGCAGCAGCAGTGACTTGGCCCCCTCCCTTTCACAATCCGACGGTCGGGAACTTGCTTGCTTCGGAGAATCTACTCAGCTCCAAACTAAGCCAGAGAATGAGTTGACGGGTCGACGGGCGGGCTCCGACAGACTCGACTAGTGTGACAACAACGGAGCAAATTGTGGTTAGCATCTCGGCGATTAAACGCGGTATTAAGTGGATTACACGAGTCGACTATTTTAACTAACTTGTACGGGAATTGTCACTTTATCTTGAGATGATCAGACGGAAAGGATGAACATTACATTTGTGGAATTTCCTCTTCAGTTGGAGATTAACTGATGCAGCTCGTCCTGAAGTCGAATCGATAACATTTTGTAGTGTCATTTCTGGAGCACCACTACCATTCCAAACTCTTACAGAAATAAGAGTAGGTTTAATCGGATTCAGTAATATTAACATCTTTTTTTTCCATGATTTACTCTGGAGAAGCTCTTTTTATTATTCTAAATGTGTCCCAAATTAGATCGGAACGTGTTACCTTACTATGCAAACAGATTGGCGACACGTTCCAATCTTGCCTCCTGTAATCCTTTGCTTACTATGCTCTGGTATGCTGGGAAAAATCACAAATTTGTTCTTTGTTGTTAGACTTCATTATCGTAACGCCTTGCTAAGAACGCCTTGCTACGGTTGAATAGTTTAACTGACGTTGAACATCTGTATCTCTTTCGAAGACATGTCCTGGACAAAATATGAACCTAAAAAAAATGTAATTCACTCCATAGTTAATCTTGACTTTTTTTTCGTACATACCCGAAAACAAGTGGTTTTACAGTGTTGTTGCAAATACCTAATATTTAGCAAGACATTGTAAAAATTGATGTTGCCAGCATTTGATGGAATTACAACCTGTATGAAAAGGAATGAATTTTATTTAGACGCTCATAGTGTGTGAGATTCAGATAGGTGATATACGAATTTGTCGAGTTGCATTCAAGTCCACAGCAGCAAATATGACACCAAAATTTTCCCTTTTATTTTCTAAGCATTTTCAATGCAGCTCAGTTACAAAAGGTTATGCATTCTGGCTAATGTATCATTTAAATTATAGTTAAACACAGTCTGACACCATAAAACAAGGAGCCACCAATTTTTTGGAGAAGGGTGTTTTATTTTTAAGTCTTACGTGTATTTAGATTGACTAGGATGAATTGTACAGTACGATAGGCATTTTTGTCAAAATTGTCAAGAATTGAAGCAACACAAAACTTCGCAATTGAATGCTCATTATCTATTTTTTTTTAAATGGATTGTGACAGAAAGTTTATTAATAAAAGATTATTTATCTGTATAAATCACATTCTTGTGTTCGAGTACGAGTAGATTTTACAGATGGAAAGACCCCTGCTTTTATGTGCTTAGAGTTCAGACGATGGAAAACATTAGACTAATATAACCCTTAGCCTATGATGTTTGAGATTACTAGGGCAGTCCCCCATATATGGCCAGTTTTATAGATCATTGTTGTGATTTCCCGTTTGCATGAAAATACTACAATTTCCCGTTAGCAGTCGCCAAAGC
>JAHWFP010123790.1:0-11566 GCA_023313725.1 Lithobius niger | reverse complement strand
CGCACATTATTTGGATCACTTCCTTGAACATATGTTTGATAATTTTTTGCTGGGAGTGTCTGTCAGCACCATATGAGTTTCAACAAGAAATCTCCTCGAGCGCAGCGAGACGCGGCGGAATAAGCGAGCGTATTTTGTATTAAAAAAATACAAAAATATTCCATCACCAGACCAGAACATGGGTTTTGTAAAAAGATTGAAAAACAACAACAATCAAATAAGGTGTGTACAGATTCTAGAAGGGTTGCACAAGTTCCTAGTTTTCAAAGTAAATTTTCAATCCGTATGCAAATTTTGTAAGAGCTTAGGTTCTAACATATACGTAACTTCAAATACAAGACGTAACAATGATGATTGCTGATGAGAAGGATGGGGTTGGCTAGTCGGTGACATATAAGCATTCAGTTTATGCAAGAAAAAAAATTAAGCCATACTTCATAATTTCGAATTTTATCACAATTTTAATTTCTTTTCTTTTTCACGGCATATTAACAATTTAAATGTGGACTAGCGAAGTTGCTGGCATGCGCTGGCTCATTCCGCGTCGTCTTGCTACACTCGAGGAGCTTTAATGCTGCAACTCTTATGCTGCTGACAGAAAGGCTCATCATGGCAGAACGAAACAACAATCGCAGAACGGAGAAAATATTAGATGGAAATAGCTGAAATCAATAGAAGATTTTCGGGTTAATCTATCGGAAAAAAAATTATGGCACTGGAAACTCCAAATTGAACTATTTGGTTTCCCCACATTACTGTTTTGTTTTTTGGTAGGAGGCAAAATCAAGGTTACTGTATTAGTGAAGGGGTACGGGTTAGGCAACTGATGACGATTGATGATTAGGGCTCATTTATAAAGTTTGTCATGTTTTTTTTGTTGACCAATTTTGACCCCCTCCCTCCCCATGCTACATTGTCACAACTACGCATATCCCCCCTGTAAAAGTATCTCTCACTGACCTCACCCCCCCCCTTCCGAAATTTTTTTTCTGGAAATGCAATTGTGTGGATCTGCACAAAACTCTAGCTTATTTTATCTGCCATAAGCCAGTTAAAAATGAGAAGCCACAAATAAAAGGAAATGGAAATAGTCGAATTAACGTTCTCTTCAACTGCTAAGGCAGTTTTCAATCATAAATAGTAACATCTATTTTGCAACTAATTTTACGCAGCTTTCCTTGACACATTTTTGTTAGCTTTAAAACCAATATTTGTGAGTAGCTTACATTTCGTTGTAAGTACAAAATTTAAGTTTTTATCTCTGAGTCCATACACACCGCATACCTTAGGAATGTACTAAGGCTATCTCACTGATATTTCCTCCATTTCACATCTTCTAGGCACTGGTTGAAGAAAAAAAACGTTCAATTTCAAGCCTTTCCCAACCTAACATTCACAATACTTTCCAGAAGGTACGAGTCATGTTTGTTGTTTGTTATTTGCTGAAAGAAATGGCTTGTGCATTCCTGCGCCTGATGCAAGCAAGTGCAGAAAGGACTTGATAACACTAGATGTTGTCGCATTCTGCAGACTTTCATTCGATGACACTGCCACTTTAATTCTTGGAATAGTGACAGGTTCAACTAGAAGCAGTTTTACAGCTCCTTACTTTCCTGACACCTGAGCAAGTAAATGTATCGTCAGAGTATTTACAGTTTTTTTTTTTCAAGTATAAAAGTGTGACGTCATATTTTTGACAACCCCTCCCCATGTGACGTTTTATCACACTTAACTGACCCCTTCTCCTCCTTCGGACCGTGACGTACTTTATGAATAGTCTCTGGGAGGGATTGATTAATAACGTGAACTCTGTGTGTTTTTTGGGTGTTCAAAGTGATATTGCATGGAAATTCCCCAAGAGATAATTGCCTTTTTTTTTAAGTAAATCGGTTTAGTTCTTGATTAACAAAAGGTTTCCCATAAAAGTAAGAAGAAACGCAAGCTATTTCACGTAAGAACAGCCATGCACCAAATAGCCATTTTTAAATAAAACTAAATCAAATTATTTGATTTTTTATGATGGTTGTGATAACATTTCATACATAACCAATCTTTGAAAAATGCAATTTAGATGCTTAAACGTTAGATTTCTAGCAGCAACCTGCTGATCTTAGGGGGAAACATAAGTAGTTTGATCCTATTTTACTTTATCACTGCACGTTTACAATGCAAATAGCCACAAGAAGGATCCACATTAGGGTGTTTCATTTTTTTTTATTTACGACTTACAATAGTGAGGAAAAGTTGCCTTAAGGGCCTTTAGTATGGGTGAATTTTTATTTTTTTAGGTCCATATCACATATGTTTGACAAAATTCACTCGATTTCGTCACTTTTGACACTTTTTCAATAAATTGTAAAAGTGTCTGTATTTTACAGATCGAACTAGCAATAGTGCAAAAACTGTTCATATTGGGTTAATAATTCTATATAAGAAGAAAAAGCTGTGGACAAACGCCTTCAGTTGTGTCGGGGCCTTTTATTTGATAAAACTCACTCATTTCGTCATCTTCGACACTTTTTCAATAAATTGTAAAATTTCTGCTTTTTACGTATGAACTAGCTATAGTGTAGATGCTTTATCTAATGTATCAATAATTTTATTAAAAAATAATTAATGGTGTGAGCCAAAACCTTCAGTTGCCTTAAAAAGCTTATAAATTTAGTATCTCTAATGTGAAAAGAGTATGCATGTAAATATTTATCACAGCTAAAAATAATTTTATATTTGTATTTAACCAAAGTATACGTATAACAATTAGTAGAAGAAAAACATTTTTTCAGCATGATGTATAAAAATAGTATTTATACTTTTCTGTACTCTAGATATCCAATTCTATGTTTTATTTTCCTAAAAAATATGAAATTTAGTATCTCTTATGTGAAAAGAGTATGCATGTAAAGATTTATTATAGCTAAAAGCAAGAATTTATAGGAACTTATAAGAATTTAAGGAATTTTGTATTTGTGTATAACCAAAGTATACGTATAAAAATTACTAGAAGAAATGCATTTTTGTAGCATTATTTATAAAAATTGTATTTATATTTTTCTTTACTTTTGACATCCAATTCTTCTATTTTTATTTCCTTAGAACATGAATTTAAGCTCCGTAAGTAGCATGAAGATTGAATGTGGATTGAACTGAATGCAAACGGGACCATGTTTATTTTTGTACATCACGGAGGCCGGTGTTTGTTTGCTTTTTGATTGTGTTCTTTTTAGTCATGTAATGCCTTTTTGGCGATTTAAAGTGTTAAATTTAAGTTAAATTGCCTCTGCAGCGTCCAATTTACTCGATTTGTACAGTTATTTTGAATCGTGCTCGAGGTGTGATATACCAGTGTGGACGAAACTTGCGGCCAAGTATCAATTCAGTAGAAATGATGTAGTGTCCATAATAGGTCACTTACTATGTTCAAAATAATTAATAGTACAGGTGAAGCCTCCAGTTGTCGCTGGTTGTGACTAGATAAAACAAAGTTTTTTTCCTGGTACTATTGTAATGACGACACATTAAAACTTCTATTCATTTATTATCTTTAATTACACTAATTCCAAAATAATTCTTATTTGTAACGACTAGAATGAGATTAAGATGGGTAACTGGGCACCATCCTGATACAATATTGTTTTACGTGACTAGTCATCAGAGAAAATTTCTGCAGCCAGTTCGTCGTTGTAAGTGTGATATTCACGTATGGTAATATGTGAATAAAGGCGGATCCTTTCAAGTCAGCATCCTACTTCAAACGCAAGTCTTAAGCGAGTAAATCAAACTCTGCTGTCAGAACCACATACTGCAGCAAATGCTTCAGTTACTAGCTTAACTGACCTCTCAACTGTCTGGTTGGTGTAACGCAATTTCTTTCTCTGTGGGAATTCTCCAACAAAAACAGAAATTCTAGCTGTGATTGGAATTCTGTCAATTCACAGATCTTCCAATCGATCATGTATGGTGACGTAGGCTGCTGAAGTAAAGTTCAGTTCTGGTAAACGTCGTAGTCCAGATGGTTCCGTGCCTCTTGCTTTCATTACGCGATAATGCAAGCCAAGCTACCACACATGTGGACGTGGGTTGCAGATTGATAACAGAATATTTTCTAATTGTCCATAATGACCAATCCTCTTGATTACTGGATAGGTGACTCCTTTCAGGTCACTGCTGAAGGCTATCGCCTATCCAGTATTCAGGATGAATAGTTATTATAGACACTCAATACTCTGTTGTTAATGATATGCGTCTCACGTTCACATGTGTGGCAGCTTGGCCTGCGTCGCATAATGAACGCAAGAAAAACGAAACCATCTGGACTACGACGCTTCAAGATACCAGAACTAAACTTTGCTTCACAAGACTGCGAAGACATGTTTGATTGGCAGACCTGTGAACTAACAGAACCCTAATCACAGCCAGATTTCTGTTGAATGTCTAAAACTAATGGTTTCTGCAGGAGCATTCCCAGAGGGGAACAAATTTCCATGCAGCATCCAGGCAATTGAAAGGTCATTTAAGCTACTAACTGAGTCATCTGCTGCAGTATGTGGTCCTGACAGCAGATAAGGATTTATTTGCTCAAGATTTTCATCTCGATTAGGATGCCATCTTTCAATACTAAACATGAATCACACTTGTAACGACGGAGAGGCAGCAAAAACTTCGTCTGATGACTAGTTGCATAAAAACAGTATTCTATCATTAACATACCACTCAAATACTCACCTTAATCTCAATCTAGTCGCTTCAAATGGGGATTATTTTGTAGGTTTAATTTAATAATAAGAAGTGAATAAAAGTTTTAATGTGTTGTCATTACTAGAAAATAGCTGCTTTGGATGATATAGTCACAACAAGCTACAGCTAGCCAGAGCCAACAGAAGGCTTTGGTCCACACCATAAATTATTTTTATATGCACTGACACATTAAGTAACGTTTCTGCACTATTTCTCTTTTCATTTGAAAAAAAGAACAGACACTTAAAATTTATAGAAAAAGTCGAAAATGATGAAATCGAGTGAATTTTGTCAGACAACAGCTCCCTGGAGGCAACTGAAGGTAATAACCTAAAAAAAATATTCACAAATACTAAGTGCCCATACGGGAACTTTTCCACACTATTGATAGTCATACATAAGAAAATAAGTCTTTTGATAAACCCTAGCTCACATCATTAAAATTGTTATTGCTTTCACCTTTACTTCGAATAAAATGTGCTTTATTGTTTTTATGTTTAGGCAAATATTCGTCACCTAATGCGCCTTGCTTTACGCCACAAAATACCTTTAATGCCATTTGATCCACTATTACTTCAAGCTATCTCCGAAAATGCTCTGCCTCGAGGTCCTTGCCCCTTTCTTTGCTCGGAAGTGATTACCGTTGCAACATTCAACAAATCTGTATACAACAAGGTTAGTAAAATATACTAATTCCTGGTATATCATTCGGGGTGGAAGGGATTAAAAAAAGCTCCTGATGCATTCATTCTGTTAATGTTAAAGAATCGATCAGTATTGACTTTTAAAATCATTATTAGCTGTTAAGTGAAAAGGGTTCACGTATCATTGAAAATAAGTAAAATGATTTTCGTAGAGCTTTGAAAACCCCAGCAAAAATTTTCCTAGGTTAAACAATCGTTTATGATCATGGGTTGCCATGCTTAACCATGGGTAAATTGGGACCAACCATTGTTATCCATGGATTGAACTATGGTAAAAGTTTCCTGTTACCTGGTAACTAGTAACCATGGTTTTGAATGAAGTTTAACCATGGGTGAATTTGAACCATGGATACCTCTATTTAACCGTGGTTAACCAGGGTCCTTTTTTGCCAAGCTTTGACTGAAGTACTTCTCTCCTTCAGTCAAAGCTAGATGAGAGCCATTTTTATAATTTTGACTATGAATTTAGCACAGGAAGATGCATTTATTTTTGGAGAGCAGTAAGCAAAGCTTCTTATGAAGCGACTTCTTTGGGTTTCTTTGTCGAAGCATTACGTTAACTACTAAACTGAATTTTATGAAATTTTGTGTGCTGGCCAAGTACATTCCGGAGTGTGTCTTCTTTTTCGATTCGAAAATCTGATATATTTTGGGTCGAAAATTAAGTTAAAACTATCGGATAATGTAAGAAAACAATAGTTAGAGGAAACCAGTTGTTAAAACCTATTGTTAGAAAACGATTCCTAGGTACATAAATTGTAATAGCATGGGTTCAAAGGTAATGAAAGGGTTTTGTAGCGAGCGTTAACCACTTCTGGTCATCTGTCCACCAAAGTCTTAAGGCCCTTTGCCAGCAGCACCTGGATTCACTCTGCATAATGCGTTGTATAAACAAACAAAGAATACAACAGTTTTGAGGATTAACAATTCAGGTTCAAAAGAACCATGCAGCCGCATTATCGATCACGAAAAATTGTCAGGAATAAAAAAGAAAGGATCCAGGAAAAAATTTTTCCATGATTCAGTAGAAAAATGAAAGGACAGGAACGGAAGGTAAGCAGGAGGTAGGAGGAGAGAGGGATTGAAAAAAGTAATGGACTGAGGAAGAAATGAGGAACTGGGTGTGGGAAGGGAGGAAGGGAGAGTAAAGACAATCAACATCGTAGGTGCAACTGCGCCCAAACTTCTACCTCGGGGAAACTGCCCTTTCCTCCCCAGAAATAAGCTCACGCTCCGCTCCTGTGGTGGCCCTAGTTTAAGTATCGACTTGTAAAATGGTCAATGTCAAAGCTAATGTAGCACAGTCAAATGCATTAAGTATTTCGATGCTACAATTAACGTCCACCAAATTGTAAAATGATGGTTGGTTGGTTGAATCGCTGTCTGGTTGGAGTTATGCAGTCCAGGCAAGCTCTAATGAATTATCAGATTATAGCGGCAGTCAGTCCTTCGTTTGAAGAAAATTGTCTTTGGCTGGAGGAATTCCCTTCAACATTGTGACGAAAATATTATTGCTGTTACACTATCCACAGGAATTTTCATAGCGCCATAAAACAGTCAATATAAAATTAAACTATGCAGCCAACTATACGTTACCACAGTATGAATTCTAGGCTTAAAAAAATTAAACATAAATTTAAATAATTATGTTAATTCTTATTAGTTAAGTTATTAGTATTAAAAAATGCTTAAGGTTATAAAATACGGATGTAAACCTTACAAAGCTAAAGCCCTAAAAGAAAAGATATTACAAATAGACATGTTAGCCATCAGTGTCGCACTAATACGTGTAAAAGAATCTCCAGCGACCCAAAAAACGTTTACATGACTTTGGTTTACATGATGGTTTACATGACTTTTTGTAATATATTTTCCTTTAATGCTTTAGTTTTTTAAGGCTTACATCCGTATTTTATATCCTTAAGCGTTTTTTAATACTAATATCCATTATTTTTAAAAACTTTTCAGCAAGAATAACAAAGAAAAGAATACTGTAATCACCTTCAAATAACTGTTATAAGAGAGCCTTTTTAATACTCAATTTTAAGGTATAAAAATTGTAAATCGGTTCTTTGGGTCGTTCCTATGTGAAAGAAAAGTTTCTCGAATAAAAAGAACATCAATAATTGTAAGCACATTAAAACAGCGTTTAAAAGACAGTAGGCCTTCTTCATACCTGTGTATTAATTAAGCTATAAAACTTGAGCATTATTTCGTTGCTTCCTTCTCTCACTCACCGAGGTTATTGATCAACAAATTCTTGCTGATCGCAATTTTTATACCTAAAACATCAATTGGTACGTAACTCATTCTTAGTAGTACAAATGGAACTAGAATTTGTGGATCATCAGCCTCATTGAGAGGACACGGGGAAACACAGGTAGGCGGGGGGGGGGGGGATCTTAATGGGGTTCCGTATAGAGTTCTAATTCTACTGCAACAATGCATGTTTTTAGCACGTTCAGCAAGAATTTGTTGGTCATTGATGCTTCATGGAGTGCCCAGTAGGGGAGAGGGATGCTGTGGGAGGCTGTGGTGGTATTGCACGGGGATCCATGCTTGGTTAAATTTCTACTGCTATAGTTTGTTCCACATTATGTCTGCAGAAAACTAACTGTATGATGCCACGTTTCCTTGCACTACGAGTGCAAAAGCATGTGGATATCACAATTGCAGACTCCACACAGTCACTGTTAGAGTCTACGAGTGGCATATTTACATGTATTTACACTAGTAGTGGAAGAAAACTGGTGTCGTACAGTTAGTTTTCTGAAAACATAATGTGAAACAGACTATAGGAATGACTGGTGTACCACAATGCATGCTTCCAATACGATCAACAAGAATTGTACGGGTATCAACTTCCTGGACCGGGAATAGGGGGAAGAGCACTGAGAGGCCTTGGAGGATTTCGCGGGAGTTCCATAGTTTGTACTGCTTACAATAATTTGTGTACCAAATTTCATTCTTTTAGCACTATTTCGCAAGAATTTGTTGATCAGGCCTCAAAGAGGGGGGCACGAGCGCAGCCCAGGCCCCCGTTGTTGTGCCGTGTAGATTATCTCGAGGGAATTCCGTAGCCAGTTTATTTTGTACTACTATGAATGACTTGTGTACCAAATTCTTGTTTTTAGCTCGAGCTGCCGTAATTTGTTGGTCAAGCTGAAGGGAGGGGGTGGGTATACTTGGGGCTGGGGGCTGGGGGCTTGGGGATATGTCATGGGGGTTCCATAGCTGGTTCTATATCACTGCTAAGAATTATTTGTGTACCACAATTCAAACGTTTCGCTCGATCTGCAATAATTTTGTTGGTCAAGTATCCGGGGGAGGGGGGCCTCTGGCGAATTTCGTGGGGATTCCATGGTTAGTTGGATTTGTAATGCTAAGAATGGCTTGTGTGCCAAATTTCATGCTTTTATAGCTCGATCTGTAAAGTTTAATATTAAAAGTCAATGGGAAAAATCGCTAATTCTGTAAAAGTGATTTTAGACTAGTTTAAAATATTACTTTTTACATTATCTCTTTTTCTACTCTCAAGATACCACCAAATTGAAGCCAAAATCAAAAACATTTTTTTCTTCCAGAAAACAATGCAAATTTTCGGCCATCAGAATACGGCAAAAAGGCATTTTTGTCGATTTTACGCCTTGAATTAAAACGAAGTTTCGGGACAAAATATTTGTTTAAAATTTAGTTCTGGCTTCGTTTAATGGCCTTTGCGAGTACCAACTTACATAATGTAAAAAATTTATTTTAAACTAGTCAAAAATATTTTTTTCAGATTTAGCGATTTTCCCCATTGACTTTTAGTGTTAAACTTTAGGCCCAGGTGGGCACCTCAAAAAATTATTTAAATTTTTTTTCCTTTTGGGATAGTGATTAGGAGGTCGAAAACGAACTTTTCCACACTATTACGATTTGAAATTTTAAAAAAGCATTTTTTTGATCCACCATGCAACTAATTCAAAATAGATTTACTCTTCGGAAGAATTTATTTAAAAAAAAACATTGCTACTAAACAGAAATTTAGAACAGGTTTAAACAAATTTATACCACGGCTGTGATGTCACGCTAACTCAACGCCATGATAAATTTCCGTAGGTTTAGTAGTAGATAATCCGTGAGCCGTCGTCGATTTAACGGTTATAATTGCGAGCGAGTGAGAAACGGCTAGTCCACTATCGAGGGGGTGGAGGGAAACACGAGTGGGCGAAGCCCACTGACGTTTGTGTTTAAGGTAAAACCGTATTTTTTTTACTTTATTAGTTTAAATAAGATATAGCGTATAAAATGCCCTATTCGCTTGAGTCTCGTAGGTGTTTAGGTGTGTTTTAGAAGGTGTCAGTAGGCTAGTTTTCGTACCGTCGGAACGAAAGGTTGTCGGATTCGACTTGGACCATTCAAGTGGATGGGGGTGGGGAGGGGGCTAGCATCGTACGCGAGGTCTTTTTTTTTCGTGTTAGTGCGGAAAATGTTGCCAGGTTACAAATGTGCTGTTCGCTTGAGTATCGTATGTTTTTAGGTGTGTTTACAAGTCTCGGTAGCCTAGTTTTAGTACTGTCGGAGCGAAAGGTTGGCTGATTGGGCCATTCTTCCATGGGTGGGGTCCTAGCATAGTAGCCTACGCGAGTTTTTTTTTTTTTTTTCGTGGTAGTACGATAAATAGCGCAGGTTGAAAATGTGCTTATTTATGTTGGTTGAATTTGTGTTATGTACGGTTGTTTTGCAAAGTATGTCACATGGCAGAGCAGTGGTTGTGTGGAGTGCGGAAAAAGTATTAGATTATCAAAAAAAGTGTGGGTTATCAAAATTAATCCACGGTCACGTGTGTGGGTTTTCAGATTAACCGTATATAACGGCTACACTTTTATCATTGGAATGTGTTCGCGTGACGTCACCACCGTGCATTAAGTAATAGATATCCGTGAGCTATAGCCGGTTTAACTGCGATATTTGCTCTTCTCCGAGAAACGGCTAGTCCAGTATCGAGGGGGTGGAGGAAAATTGCACAATCGCACGGAGTGCATGATTTCCCTCCACGCCCGAGATATTGGACTAGCCGTTTGGAGCAGACGAGCAAATATCGCTCTTAAACCGGCTATAGCTCAGGGATATGTGTTTTAATGGTAAGGTGAGACGTCAAGCTAACATATCGAATTATTTGTGAATCATGATGTAAATTCCTGAACTCAAACTTCCGGTGTAAACTTCCTGTCTACGAAAGTCTCACATACGGGAGGATGTACCTATTCCCAGTCCCAGTCACCGACTTTTGTGTTTAAGGTAAAGCCGTATTTTTTCTACTTTATTAGTTTAAATAAGATATATAATATAAAATGCGCTATTCGCTTGAGTCTCGAAGGTTTTTAGGTGTATTTAGGTGTGTTTACAAAGTGTCAGTAGCTTACTTATCGTACCGTCGGAACAAAAGGTTGCCGGGTTCGGGTTGGACTATTTCTCCATGGTTGGGGGAAGTGGGGTGGGGGCTGGGCTAGCATAGTACCACAGGGTTTTTTTTTCGTGTTAGTGCGGAAAATGACGCAGGTTGCAAATGTGCTATTCGCTTGCGTCTCGTAGGTTTCTAGGTGTATTTACGAGTATTTACCAGTATCAGTAGCCTAGTTTTGGTACTGTCGGACCAAAAGGTTGTTGGGTTGGGTCATTCTTCCATGGGTGGGGGCCTAGCATAGTATCATACGCGAGGTTTTTTCTTCATGGTAGTACGATAAATGTCGCTGGTTGCAAATGTGCCTATTTATGTTGGTTGCAATGGGGTGTGCTGGTTGAATTTGTGTTGTGTACGGTAGTTTAGCAAAGTCGGTCATTACATGTCACGTGTTGGAGCAGGGGTTGTGTAGACCTCGAAAAAAGTGTTAGGTTATCAAAAACGTGTGGGTTATCAAAATTAACCCACGGTGACGTGTGTGGGTTTTCAGATTAACCGTATATAATGACTACACTTTTAGCATTGGGATGTGTTGGCGTGACGTCACCACCGTGCATTAAATCACGTTAACCGTGAGCGACACACGTAAACCGTGAACGCCCCTTGTGGCTGAGACTACTAATAAATTCTCGCAAATCGAGCTAAAAGCATGAAACTTGGTACACAAGTCAGTCTTAGTAGC
>JAHWFP010123787.1:0-31263 GCA_023313725.1 Lithobius niger | reverse complement strand
TTTATTAGCATACAGTTAATGACGAACAAATTTTCCAATCCCTTACGGATTCTTCAAGAGTATGCAGTTTACCAAGGTTTTCCTCTCCCATATGGTATTCATACTCAGTAAAACTTTAAAAATAACCTAAATTTTCAAATTTTTTAGTGATTCTTCATCAGCATGCAGTTAATAGGGATCCCATCCATTTTTCAGTCCAAAAAATCCGTAGAAGCTGCCTTTTCGCCGGAATTTTCGGGATTAAAAATTGGCTAAATTCGTTTAAAAATACGTCATAAATTAATTCTTAACGCTACGCAAGATAAAATTATAAAAGTGCATACCAAGAGGGGAAAAGTAACCGACTATGTCCCTTTCTCTTTCCTATTGTCTAGATCGTACCTAGTAGTAAAGCCAGCATCTAAATTACAGGCGGATACAAGAAATTGTTTTTGTTTTAGTCTTCTGTACAGCCGTACCGGCTGAGAAGACTATTGCAACGACTTTGTCCGTCCGTCCGTCGCTTTTTTCAACTTCGCAACGGTACCAGAAATTGACGACCACTGTTTACAACGTTCGATTCAGTGTCAAAATTTAGTTAAATAACATGGCAAATTAAAACATCGTTGCCTCCTTATAGCTAATAGACTTCTTCGACGTAACTAAATTAAATAATGCATGATAGAGGTGTGCGCCTCAACACTGGAAGTGGACGAAGTGTACAGAAGACCAATGCGACTAGATAGTCGCTGTAGCCCCTTGTTTTTCTTCTGGCGAGGTAACTGATAAACGATAATCCTACACTGGCATTTCAACGTCACCCAGATGACGGATAAAAATGTCTGTGATGAATTCGTGTTTTGTTTAGTTTGGTGCCAGGAAGAGAATTAAAGTCCACGGACATACACAAGAAAAGTCAAAGCGAAGGGGCTGTGTGTTTATTTGTGTTTTGACTGTAGGTTCATTGCCATTATTTAAATACGTCAGTCTTTAACGCCAGTTTCAACAGAGGTCGTTGCATCTCTCTCTCCTGCCTCTTGCTAGTCACGGCCCTGGTTTAATTTAATGCCTAAGGATTCAAATCAAGAAGTCATAAAATCAACTCAAATACATGAGTGATATGACGACGTTGAGTCATTCAGAAAATACAGTGAAAAAGAGGAGTATCTATGCGTTTCTTTTCTGGAAGAGGTTTACAAAACAAGAGTATGGTGTGCCATTACCGTCAAACTACGTCTACGCCTACTGAATTGACGTAATGTTCAAGGCGCAATACTGACGTTGACTTTACTTCATACTAGTGTTTGAATGTTTCGCTACATCGCTCGATGGTAAAGAAACGTGGTAAAGCATCAGTTGGTGTCTAGGCCCATTTCCTTCTCGTTTTTGTCTTCCATCATTGTTTCAAACAGTTTGCAGAGTGTGGAGCGTCTCACACACTTTCAAAAATAACAAATGAATCCCCATTGATTTAAACTTATTTAAAAACAAATTGCTCATTTGAAATAAACAAAACTTATTACAAACTCATTTCTTTGATAGCTTCACTTTTCTACTTTGGGTAGACCTGTTTTTAAACAACGAAGTTGAGGAAAATGAACTTTCGTTTGTAATTTTTTTTAGTCATTGAAAGCAGGATTGTTTGAAAGCAGAATTGTTTGAATGAGTGTTAGGCCCATAGAACCGTTCTGGATTAATATATTTTAGCTCACAGACTTCGTTTGGAAGGCGCCACCAGCTTTAGGCGTGAAATTTGAAGTTTAAAATTTGAAATTCGAAGTTTTTACTTTCAAATTTGCTGGCTTTTAGCTACAGAAGATGGCTTTTAGGTACAGCAGACTTCCAGTCCGACGTGAGTTCATTCCAACGAGACAAACAGACCTACAAAAAAAGGACATACGAAAACGATGGAAGCTCTCTCCAAAGACGTAAATACACCTCCGACATTGCTCTTAATTGCTCACACATGGTGAACGACATGTGCAAAAAATTCCCGAAATTTTGTGATTATTCCCGGGATCCTGAAATTGAGGGAAAGGAATCCCGAATTACCGAGTGTTATTGCTCCCGGCATTGGACGCCCTACATGCAGTTTAATGACAGTACAATTTTCCAATTCCTTACGGTTTCTTCATCAGTATACAGATAAAGCCTGAAAAAAAAAAATCCCAGTATGGCTAAAATATGACACATATCATGAAAATGAAAGTGACTCACCAAAAGCAACAGACCTAATTCATTACTGGCACCATTTCTTAAGTATAGGAAGTTGGCTTCCTGACATACACTATTTTAATGTTTCTATTTTAACCTGCGTATTCTACTCCATTACTGGGTAGTTTGTCACAATTTTACTGATCCTTCTTTATTTGCTGCATTTAACTTTTGTTGGACCTATTGCGATTTTTTTTCCAATGTGCCGCACTGATTTGGTACGAAAATTTGGACGATGCTATGATTCCGTGTACTCCGCTTCCTTTCCACGGGCCTAGTGATGCAATCGGCGACCGAATGGTGCCTAGCATGTCTAACCGTGGCGGTACAGCAGGTGTTACATACATTCCTCCCTTGTCCTCCTTCTTCTTTCCTTCACTGAGCACGTTTTTACGCTTTTTTACGCTTTTAGTCGTCTGTACAGCCGTACCGATTGAAAAGACTATTGCAATAACTTTGTCCGTCCGTCCGTCCGTCGCTTTTTTCAACTTCGCAACGGTAC
The DNA here is from genome assembly GCA_023313725.1 of Lithobius niger. NCBI lineage: Eukaryota > Metazoa > Arthropoda > Chilopoda > Lithobiomorpha > Lithobiidae > Lithobius > Lithobius niger. The sequence continues at coordinate 28,568 of JAHWFP010123787.1, read as the reverse complement.
CAGATAGAGACGACCACGATTTACAACGTTAGATTCAGTGTGAGAAGTTAGTTGAAAAACAAGGCAAACACGGCAGACTGGTAATCTTAAGCTTCGGGTGTGGGCATTCAGGGTGTTTGTGCGCCCAATTTCGGAGTGTGCCAGCCCGGTTTGGTCTCCGTCACTACTACGGGACATCGACCGTATAGAGTCGGTCCAACGGAAATTCACGAAGTCCCTGCCGGGCCTAAAAAAAAGGTCCCGTACAGTGAGCGTCTTGGAATTGCTAATCTTGAATTACTTGAGCTGCGGCGACTGCGGATAGACCTTGTCTTGACCTTTAAAATAGTGCGTGGATTTCTGCCGTTGGCACTACCGTTCTTCCAGCTCAATCATGTGAATTTCACAAGAGATCACTCGTTCAAGCTCACACCGTCGCCGGCACGCTTGAATTTAGAAGTGGTGTCTTCTCGGTGCGAGTGGTTAAGGTATGGAACTCACTTCCGGAGTCGGTTGTTTCTTCAACTACTGTCCAGGGCTTTCACGGGCTTCTAACCGAAGTGAATCTGGATTAGTTTTTCATTATTCTTACCTTTTTAATGTTTAACAAATGGCCTATACGACCATTCTTAAAATTTATTCACATTTTACAAACCGAATTTTACTTTTCATTCTGCACTCTAACTCCTCCATCACGTCCTCTTGTTCCCTTTTAGGTCGGCTATCAGAGAACCGCTAGGGCCCTTGCCGTTCCGAAGTTTATATTTGTTTATTTATAGCTGGTATGCTGCCTCGACGTAACTAAATGAAATAATAACATTTGATTGTCGAATTGAAATCGTAAGAATAACGCGTAGCCGTAAAAACAAAAGGATTTTAGCTTCGTTTAAAAGTCTCGTCGCACTGTTGCATGAATGAATAGGCTTACCCGTCGAACAAAATTCTCCATTAGGCATATCTGCTACTTAACGAAATTAAAACCACACTTAAAAAATTAGACCTAAAGCCTGAAAATTAGGACTAAACTCATATTACCATCGCAATGTCAAGTTTCTACGAGTCGTTGCTGGCTTCATCAACAACACCATAATAATCCGTCTGTACATTGCGTCTCTCCCGTTACTTCCCTTCCACTGATCTATATACGTTGCGCATGATGATGTAACACTGTAACTATGTGCCCGGAGGTGCACCATGTTGCAAAAGTGAATAGGTAAATGCAAAAATTAAAACTGCAGGTAAAAATTAGGTCTATAAGGCTGACAATTACGCCTAAAATGTAAAATAGGCCTTATAGCTTAACAAATATTTAACCGGCCATTGTGATGGTTACTGCTTTTAGAGATTGCTGTCGCTGTTGCTGTTAGTAATAGAGATCGCTGTTGCAGTGCGTGATAGAGGTGTGCGCCTCAACATTGGAAGTGACGAAACTGTAAAGAAGACCGGTTGTGACTAGGTAGTCGCTGCAGCCGCTTGTTTACGTTGGTGTACGGTGGACGTCATAGTGGTTATGGTATTTTCCAGACTTATTGCAAATTTGCAACTAACTTTACTTATTTATTATTCACTACGATATTGAGCAGGTACCTTTTGACGCATTTGTTAAAGTAGTTATACATATAGTGGGCAACCTTTACGCATCTAAACCATGCGCAATGGCTGTTTGCCGTGACGTCACCTTGAGTTAGGCAATGACGAACGAGAACAACGACTGTTTGGCCGTCTGATTGGACTAGCCCAGTCACGTGATATGCACGTCACAGCAAAACAGTCATGGCGCGTGGTATAATCTTCGTCCGATTACCTTTCCGAATGCTTTCCCAATTTTAGTGACTCCACGTCACTTAGGAAATGTAAGTCCGTAAAGGTAGCTTGCTGTAGATGTAGGCTACTTCCTCATGTTAAAGTGGTCTAACTTATTTCTTTTTACTTATTATATACACCCAGGATCCGGTAAATTTTTGAAATTGTGAACTTCAAACTTATGGTTTAGATCGAGATTCACGCACTTGCTGCGGCTAAAGAAAAAATGATACTTCGGTTCACCGCAAAAATGATTAATGGTTTTTCAGGTTTTTTGGCGATTCAGCTAGGCACTTACGTACTGCTACCTCCAGTCCTCCACTGCAGTGCAGGCACATATTTCTTTCGAATAAATGTACTCACCAGAAAAGTTCAAACTATTGGCTAATTATTGCTACACAGCTGCGAAATTAATATCAAGCAATTCTTATCGGTCCCTGAGAGGTTTCCCCAGTTCGAATCTCCGTGTTTTGCCCTACCTTTGCGAAACTTCCATCTACTTCTAAACCCTAGTACACTGGAAAAAATAAAATAAAACTGGTTCTTGGTTTCCAGTTTTTTGTACCGTAAAATTACAGTCCATATCATTTAATGAATCAGCTATGTAGAGATGAGTCTTGCTAAATACCGCCGTGAGGACATTCTAAGCTGAGATTATAGAGCAGTGACATTTGCCGCCATATTGGCACCAGTATGGGTTTTGGAGGGCATAACTACAAGGTACACTACATAAAAATGGAGGGAAAAACAACGGAAGAGCGGATTTCTTAGAATATAACGTTGTTTTCTCCAACAACAAAAATCGCGCGTTTTAGGTATAAGAAATCATTCTTCACAGCATCGGCTTCAGTATGACGCCCTCAGCTTCTGTTTCTCTCTGCAGTGCCCCTTGCAGCTAACCCATTAAGGCTCCAGCACAGAGTTATATACAATAATACCACGTCGTGTCACTGCTCTATAGAGAAATGTGATGGAAAAATAAAAACAGTCACTCACTGTTAAATTTGGACTGGTAAGTGAATAGTAAAATAACTGGAATTTGTAACAGTGTGGTTTAAAACTGAGACGTATCAGGTACGATAATTAGTTTGGTTTGGACGACAAAGGTCTCAAGTGTGAGTGTGAGAGGGCAAATGTGAGTGCAAAAATCAAAGGTTATAAGGGTCAACAATTTCAGTATAGCCACAAAAGCGAATGTGAGTGTCCTAACATCTGAGGGTATTTCTATAGACGCGTTTTGACCCTTACACTCACATTTAGCTCCACTCACACTTGAGTGGATTTCTGGAATACGCGTGTAAAATGCGGGTTGCCACCAAATAACACTGCAACATCTAGCCGTATCGAGTTCTCTCTCGCAGCAAGCAAAAGAATGCAAACACAAAGCAAACCTTTTAAACACAGCAAACAAGCCACGTGACTCCTTAATTATACAAATTTGGTACACCTTCGTGCACCTGGAGAACAAGCTGTAAAAATCAACGATATTAGCGTCACTAGATGGCGCCAGGAGATTTTATTTATATCTTTTCGTGGCGCCATCTAGTGACATCAGTATCGTTAATCTTTGTAGCTTGCTCCAAGCTGCACGAGGGCGTACCAAATTTTATCTCAATAATTCAGAAGGAGTGACGTGGTTTGTTTGTTGTGTTTAAAGATGTTTCTTTGTGCATTGCTCTGCTTGCTGCGAGCAAGTGCTAGAGAGAACTATATAGCGCTTAATGGCAGTCGATGTTCCAAACCTTCGTTTGGTGACAATCAGCCTTCAAGAAATTTATTTATACACCAAAAAAAAAAAAAATAGCAAGCTGAAAGAAAACTACGTACTTATCGATGCAAGCACTGTCTAACGCTCTTGATATTTAATACAAATTTTACGGCATTGCTTTCTTGATATGAGCTTTGCGAACTTTGCTTTAGGGCTCGTTTACGCAACGAGACCTTCTCACTCGCCGAAAACTTCCTTTGGCAGCCGTTATTTATATACGATTAATTTCCCGTTTCTATTAAATGAATGCGGTAATAGACAACAAATTAAATGTATTATAAATAACAACACAGATAAAGAACAAAGTGCAACAGTAATTTTAAACATTGCTATAACATTGTTGCCATTTCACGCTATTTCCAAAATTTGCTATTCTCGCTGAAAAAAAAACAGCTCCTAGCAGTGATCAAACGACGGCAGAATAAATAGCTATACTCGCAGCGAGAATTCAAAATTCAACATGGCGTCCATTTCGTAGTTAAAGAATCGAAGACAAACTTTCGAAGGCCGGTATTCAGGAATCTGTCCATCGTCGTTTACTGCAGTAAAAATTGTTTTCTTGTTGTCATAAATCGACGCTGTCATGTTGCACACGTCGTGTCGCGAGGCACGAGGAGAAAATTTGCGTCCGCGTTGTTGCCGTAGTTACAACGTGTAGACAACTCGAAAGCAACATTCTCCGACAAAGGCGAGAAGCAGCCAGCAGATTTAGTATTGACCAAGTAAAAGCTAGTAAGCGAGAAAATTGTCCTTGCGTGAACGCGCCCTCATACAGACTTGCGAAATGTACATATGCATTAAAATAAGCTACGATGTACAATTTGCACATGAGATTTCTTGCAGTTTAGTGCGACATAACTTTTCTTAGAACGAAGCAAATCACCTCCTTCAGTGTTTACAAGAGTTCGAGACTCAATCCATGAAACTGTAAATAATTTTCTGTGAAAATTGTTCGTCATCACACATCTTTATAGGCATATTTTCAAACTTGTGCGCATTTCTGCCACTTTCGTTGTGTGCTTGAAAAAGCTGATATTGGACACAGTCTGACGTAATTGTCGAGTGCTAATTGTACAAATTTAATGGGAAGACAACATAGCACGATTACAGAAACGTTCAACACGGAGAAGAAACTCGTACACATCCCAACTACCAATATTGTTACTTGAAAACGTCCATCACCTATGTTGGACTCCACACAAAACCTGAAATGTTAAGTTTCAAAGCATTAAACAAAGATCAAATAAAAGTAAAGAAATTTATCATTTAGGCTGTGCACATATATAATTATCACACTGACGGCTCATTCAGTGCCAATTACAAATCAACACTTATCGAGAATTTAAAATTTTCTGAATATTTTACCTGCGAAATTCAATCCGCCCTTCAGAAGAACAACTAACTTTATAGTAACCTCCAAATTCAACTTTGCGTATATGTGTTTTAGTGGCAAATTTGACGTTTGTGTATCCAGCCTATAGGTCGCAAATTCCAGCTTCATTGAATGCAGGTCAGAACTTCTTCAAATATTTTTTTTTCATTTTCTGACAAAATTATAATAACCGTTCAGAAAATATGCGCCTATCCAACAAAATATGCATTGGGAAAACTTGACATGTAAAAAAACCATTTATAGATTCAACCCTGCAAGGCGTACATTGTACTGCAGACGACGCACAACGGGCGGAGAATGAGTAAAGGTGTGGTCGGAAACAGAAATTACGAACTCCCAAGCCATGACGGTGTTCAGACTTTATTTACCGAAAATGTTGTTAAACGCTCACCTGTCTAATTAACTAAGATTACATTCAGCATTTCAAATACAGCAGTCGTAGGGGCGCATTTACACAACGACTCGCGTTCGTCTTCTCGCAGCTAAACCATGCGCAATGGCTGTTTGCCGTGACGTCACCATGAGTTAGCCAATGACGAACGAGAACAACGGCTGTTTGGCCGTCTGATTGGACTAGCCCAGTCACGTGATATGCACGTCACAGCAAACAGCCATGGCGCGTGGTATAGAAGATAGAAATCATGTGAAATTCCAACATGGTGGTGGTTTTAGCTTTACCGGCTCGAAACGAAAACAGTCAATATCAGAGTTCAGAAGGTGACTGGGAAAATCTTTTTCTTCGGGAGGAATCTTATCTTATCGTAGCGGATTATAAGAATACAAGCATTCATTCAATCGATATCGGATTTAGCTAATTCCAGGTAACGTTGTTACCACGGCAACGACACCTTTGCCAGCGCGGTTAAATTTTAGCTGCGAGAATGCAAAGGCGAGTCGTGGCGTCAACGTGCCCTAATGGAGGGAACTACGGTACCATCGAAAGCGTGTTACACAAGTTTCTCTCTCGTCCGGTAGGAAGCAACTCCATGCAGACAGCTGTGGAAAGACTGATTGCAATCATTTTAAGGAAAACCTACCTTAAAAATATGCTGAGTAGGTTTTATCCCAATAAATAAGAGTAGACTTGCCATCATTAAAAGGTGTTTCCATTCTTCGAACAGAAATACACTGGTTTGGGCCTTTAAGGTGTTTGTCCGACCTTTGTTGGGGTACGCCAGTCCTGTGGTCACCTTACCTCTTACAGGGTATTGACACGGCTGGAATCGGTCCAGCGATCTTTTACACGTTCTTTGAGCGGTTTACGTCACTTTTCTCCTGGCCTTCGTTTGAGGTCGCTTGGCTTGGAACCACTCGATCTAGGCATTTAAAGGCGGACCTGATTTTGACATATAAAATTCTCCATGGGTTGTTGCCTTTAGACGTACCTTTTTTCGACTTGAGTTCGATCTATTTTAGAAGGGGTCATTCTCTTAAACTTCGGGGACCCAGATGTAACCGTGATTGTCGCAAATGTTTCTTTGCCAACCGCGTGGTTTTTCCTTGGAACTCGCTTTCTGAGGAAACTGTATCAGCATCTTCATTGCGAATGTTTCGGGGCTTGCTAAATCGCACTGACCTAATTGCCTTCCTTAAGCGTCCTTATCTGTGACGCCGCCAATCATTTATAGGACCGGAGTTAGTGGCTGCTTCCGTGTCCCTTCTGTGTTTCCTCATCCCCTTCCGCGGTAAAAATGTTATTATTATTATTATTATTATTATTATTATTATTAATAATAACGTGAAATAAAACACAGAAAGTGATTATAGAAAAAAAAATGGTGTGTTTGAAAAGTTGTTTGAAAATACAATGGAGCAAAAAGTTTTAATCTAGAATGAAACCAGAGCATAAAGAATAAATCCAGGTTGAAACTTTTCGAAAAAAAAAACATGTCAAGATGTGGATCTTGTAAAGATAAGCTAGGAACTCAAAATGATTATGTGATATGTGGTGTCTGTAATGCCAAATACCACTATAATTGTGCAGGTGTTGCATCAGAAACATGGAAAGCAAAAGGGAAAAAAAAAAGAGAAGAGTGGAAATGTTCAAGATGTAGAAGAAAAACTCCATCTGAGACAGATAATGAAAATGAAAATGACGAATCTGAAGATCCAGATAGTGATAAGGGGCCAAATCAAAATGCTGTAAAAAAAACACAAGATGGTGAGCTGAAAGAACAACAAAATGAAGAGCTCCAAGCCATGACAATAGCAATTGGGAAAATGGATAAGAAAATGGACAAATTAATGGAGAATAATGAGAAGCTAATGCAAATGCAAACAGAGATAAGAGACATTGTAAACACCTTGGATTACATAAGCAAAGAAAACCAAGAACTAAAACAGGCAAACAAAGAAATGAAGGCAAGAATTGATAAAATGGAAGAAAGACTGGAAAACTTAGAAAAAAGAGAAGACAAAAGTAACAAACTAGAAACAACTATTCAACAAATGGTAACTGACACAAAGGAAAAGGAACAATACGACAGAAATAGGAATTTAGAGATAAATCAACTGGATTGGTTGCCAGAAGAAGACTTAAAAGACATTGTGAAAAGAGTAGCTGAGAACTTTAACATAAGATCTTATCGGCCAGAGCAAATTGAAACTGCACACCGGATTCCAAACAGAAACAAAGAAAAACCAAGTACCATCATAATACAGTTCAAACACCGTGAGTACAGAAATGAATGGTTGCAGAATCGAAAAAGAACAGTTACAAATGATGATATGTATAGGAATGGTAATCGAAGGAGAGTGTTTGTAAACGAGAATATGAGTCCGTATTATAAGAGCTTATTTTGGAAAGCAAAAACTTATGCAAAGGATAACAATATCAAATATGTATGGTTCTGTAATGGTAAGGTGCTAATGAGGAGGAGTGAAAAAGATGACGAAGTGATAACAGTGCGTTCAGAAAATGATCTACATCAATAATACAATTCATTAATTTTGTATGCGAAGAAAACGAACAATTACAAGAAAAAATTGAGTTGGAAATGAAAAATGGAAATGGGTTAAAAATAATTCATGTCAATATAAGGAGCGCAAGAAAAAACTGGGATGCATTACAAATAACATTACAGAAAACTAAAGTAGCATGGGACATAATCGTTATAACAGAAATTAACATTAAGAAAGAAGAAGTAGAAAATTACAATTGGCATGGCTATACAAAATATATCATAACTAGAGAGGAAACAAAACGTGGAGGAGGTATCATGATTTATTTAAATGAAAAAACTAAATTGGAGAATGTGGAACAAACAACTGTTAAACTTGATTCAAATGAAGGAATAGAAATAAACTTTGCATATCAAAAACAGTTTTTCGGAATATATGCAATATATAGAAGACCAGATACTGATAAAAGAAAATATATTGCAGGACTTAAAAAAATAATTACAAACAAAAATAAATTAAAAAGAAATATTGTATATATAGGAGATATAAATATTAATATATTATTTCATGAAAATGATGATAGTGATAAATTCGAACAAAAGATTATAGATAAATACGAAAATACCTTAGCTAAGTTGGGTTTTGAAAAGCTCATAGATTCACCAACTAGAGTAGAAATAGTTAATACAAATAATGAGAATTTTATTCAAAAATCATGTATAGATCACATCTTTATTAAAACTAAAGATTGGATAGGTAAAGGAGCTACCTTAGAAAAGAAAATTGCAGATCATTATTTAACAGTGTGCTGGTTATGGAACCCAGCAATAAAGAAAACTGGACACAGAAATACTTTATTGACTAAAAGTGTGACATATAACCACAGAAAGATTGTTGAAGAATTAAGTAATGTTAAATGGGAACATCTTGATAAGATAAAGTGTGTTGACTTGATGTATGAACAAATAAATCAACAAATAGCAAGCGTATACGAAAAACATAAGACAGATAAGACTAATAAAAAAATTAAAACAAAGGAACAAAATGGAAGGAAAGAATGGATAACACCAGAAATTATTAAACTTATAAACAAGAAAAATAATATGTGGAAAAAAATGAAAAGTTTAGAAAAAATTGATGAGAAAGAATTAAAACAGTATAAAGAATTTAAGAACTTAGTACATAAAAAAATTGTTCAATGTAAACAAAACTTCTATAAAAATAAGATAGAAAAGAGTATGAAAGAAAATAAGACAATGTGGGAAGTAGTACGTGAAATGACTGGAAGTAATAAGAACAAAGAGACTGTTGATCAAAATATAATGAGTAATTTCAAAAACATTAGCTTAAATGAAGTTCGAAACAAATTTAATAACAACTTTTCAGAACAGGTACCTATTTTAAAGAAAAAATATGCGAATAAAATAGTGATTTATAAAAAAGGAAATCACTACAATAATGTGTATAAGAAAGAAATGGAGAATAAAATAAAACCACAAAATCAATGTTTATTGATCATGCAACACAAAAGGAAATAATTGAAATTATACAAGAGCTAAAAGAATCAAATGCCACAGGTATAGATGGATTCATGACAAGAGACTTTAAACAAACTAAAGAAAATACAGCAGTATTTATATGCAAATTGATAAATAAAATGATTGATAATGAAAAATGGCCAGACCTTTTGAAGATTCAAGCATTAAGACCAATACATAAAAAGGGTAATAAATCAGATATGAACAATTACAGACCAGTTTCATTGCTATCAATAATAAACAAAATAATAGAAAAATACTTTGCAGGAAAAATTCGGTTGTTTCTTGATAAATTTAAACTACTTTCATGTCAGCAGTATGGATATACAAAAGGAAAAGGCACGTCGGATTTACTTGCAGAAATAAATGAAGTAATAACAAAAGCATTAAATGAAGGAAAGTATGTTGGAACTATACAAATAGATTTACAAAAAGCATTTGATACTTTTGATAAAAAAATATTACTTAAAAAATGTGAATAAGTAGGACTGAGAGGGAAAATTTATAATTTAATAAAAAATTATTTAGAAAATCGAAAAGCAACAGTCAAAATTTTAGATGAATATAGCTCTCGAAATGAAATTATGAATGGGGTTCCACAAGGATCAGTTCTAGGGCCTTTATTGTTCTTAATATATACAAATGATATTAGTGCGTGTGTTGACAGAACATTAATATATTTGTTTGCAGATGATATGATGCTAATATCCATAAATTATATACGAGAAGAGATGTTGGAAAATTTACAATTTGACTTTGATATGATAAATGCATGGTTTATAGAAAATGAAATGTACATAAGTGAAGAAAAATCAATATATATGAATATAACAGTACCAAAAATGAAAGTAAATGAAGGAAGTGACATAATAGTACATGGAGAAAATTGTAAATTGATGAAATATGGGAAAGATAAGTTAAACTGTCAAAATTCATGTAAAAAATTAAAATTTAAACAAAAAACAAAGTATTTGGGAATGTTAATAGATTCACATTGGAATTTTAAATCACATATCCTAATGATAATTGATAAATTAAGATATATATTAGCAAAATTATACCAATTAAGAAATGTTTTAGATAGTAAAAACAAAAAAATAATATATGAAGCATGGGTAGCAAGTCAAATACGATACGGTTTAGAAATATATGGTTTTGCTTCAGAATATTTAATTGAAAGATTGCAAAAAGTACAAAACAAAATTGTGAAGATATTATTTGAACAACCGCAGAAAACAACAGCTGAATTATATAAGGAAAATAAAATCTTAAGAGTATTAGAATCGAGAGATTATATGATAATAATAAAAAATTATTATATAAATACAAACAAGATATACAGTATAGAAAAACAAAGCAGACTCAGATTAAAGTCACAAAGATTTCAAATACCAAAATGGAACAATAAATATGGCCAGAGAAACAAAAAATATTATATTCCACATATCTTTAATACCATACCAAAAGAAATCTTAAATAGTAAAAGCATAAGTGAACTAAAACCCAAATTAAAAGACTGGCTTTTAGGCAACAAATAAATTGAACAATTACATTTCAATTTCTACTAAATACTGTTTCATAATGGATGTGGTGATCATGTAGCGAAACTTGTAACTTTGTGTAATGATACATGTTTGTAATTAGTTGGCAAATTTTTTCTTTTTTTTTTCTTTTTACTTTTTTTTTCTCTGTATATTGTTGTAAATAAGTGTATTTTATATTTATTTTGTATTGCTGACTCATACAAGTTGACAACAACTTCGAGTCAAGTGAGCAATAAAATTATTATTATTATTATTATTATTAGTATTATTATTATTATTATTATTATAGTAAAAAATGTCATTCGTGCTAGGATTAATTGTACGAGTGATATTAGTCCAGGGACAAGTTGTTCATCAACTGCGAACATTGAAAAGGACGAAATTTTGTCGCAATCTTTGCCATGTTTGCACAATCGTGACAATGCCAAGGATTACTACGAATCGAGTCATATTCGAAATTCGTGTTTTGACAAGCAACTCATCCCAAGCACCCTGTATGCAACTATGTTGAAACCATCATAAAGAAACGAACAAATTGGATTCTTCAAGGGTAGAAGTCACACGTTTTGCCTCCTGGCTTCAAGCCGAATTCTCTCAAGGACTGTAAATTTATATTTCTAATGTTTCTTCAATAAAATAAAAATCTTTTAATGTCGAATAAACTGGTCTGCCGAGAGTCGGGACACGAAACCCCTTGTTTCGATCCCAGACGGCCTTTTGTCAACTAACATACGAAGCGAGTGTTAAAGGTGTATACTCCTAGGCCCTACGAACGCGTAGGCCAGGTCCCTGTTCCAACGTCCAGTACTTTTAGCTGAACAGTAATCATACTGAAGCAACAGTTGTATCCTCGCTGCATCCCAGAATATAGGTCGAATGCAGCCACCAACGTAAGGGCTTACAGTAAAATAACTGGCGTCATAATACAGCAATTTTTAGTATTTAAAACTAAATACTTTTATTGTTAATACAGTAAAAACAAATTAGGGGGCAAGGTGATTCCGTCTTGGCGTTGACAGTAACATGCTTGCTGATGATACCACCCTGTCAACGCACGTCGAGTATCAGAAACGGGTTGTCACGCTTAACCAGGGGTTTACGACGATTCAGAGGACCCGATGGACCAGAATACCGACATAGTGTGTGGTGATTAAGATATTAGCGGTCCCCAAGGGCCAGAAGATTCCGTGGGAAATACTATTGTGAACACATCGTGGTTATTTTAAGCCGGCATCCTTCAGCGGTTGGCTGAGGAAGCCGGCATAGGTTCAGTCGACTTAGCCTACTGCAAATCAGAGTAGGCAAGACTTGATCGTTCTCATGAGCTCCATTGAGCCACGCTCCCCGAACCTTGCCAGAAATCCAATCTTGATGTGCCAAGTTAAGCCTATTTTCCTATGTCCGACTTCTCCTTTTGTAGGCTTTTTATAACCCGCAAAATGAGAAGTCCGACATGGGAAAATAAGCTTTACTTGGAACGTCAGCGTTGACACACTTCTCCTGTCAATTCGTGATTATTTTAAGCTGGCGCCCTACAACGGTTGGCTAGGCAAGCCGGCGTAGGTTCAGTCGACTTAGCCTACTGCAAATCAGAGCAGACAAGATTTGACCGTTCTCATGAGCTCCAATGAGCCACGCTCTCCGAACCTTACCAGACGTCTAATGTTGACGTGCCAAGTTAAGCCTATTTTCCAGTGACAGTGTTCTCCTTTCATAGGCTTTTTATAACCTGTAAAATGAGAAGTCCGACATGGGAAAATAAGCTTGGAACGTTAACGTCAACACTGGTGCTGACTGAAGGATAAAAGAACGTCCACGGGTCACTAGTCGGACGGAACATTTGGGACACTAATAAAAAAAATTAGCTGCTGACAAACCTACGTCCAAAGTATTATTCGGTGCGATTAAGTTGACGAATGTTTTGGTGTGTTGATATCACTCCTTTGAAGAGCCGAACCATTCGGAACTTGGTGGCCCCTTTTACCAGTTTTGGTTTTTGATATGATATTAGTCCTTTTTTTTTTTTAATTGTGTATTAGATATGATAAAGGATTAGTAGCGTGCACAGACATCCGAGAGGGCAGTGGCAACGTTCTGGGCAATGGCAACTTTCTGGGTGCTTTTTTTTTTTTTTTTGGCTTGTCACTCACTTTTTTTACCATGTTTGGCCCCTTTCTTGGGCTCCTACCTTTCTTTTTAACCGTTTTAGGGCTCTAGACCCTTTCTCCTCTGCGACCAGCATTTTTCAGTGCAGAAAAGCAAAATATGTTGTTTTTTTTCAAAAACGACTAAAAAAAAAAGCATTTTTCCAAAAAAGGCTGGGGCAGAGCCCCCCCCTGTCCCCCCTATGTAAAGGATATTCCATAATTAAATGGAAGCTGGTTTGCGCACGTGAAATCATGTATCATTCCATCATTTTTCCCCACGTTTCCTCAGTGCGAAAAGTAGCTCTTTATTTTTTTTTTCTTTACTTGTATAATTTCATGGAGTTACGATAACACTTCGATGTCATCTTACCTGCAGTCAACACCTAGCCCTAGCCCTGTTGCGACAGTACGTAACAGAGTATGATTTCGAGAAAAATGTTACCAGTATAGCACTGGTATTTCAGAGCCACCTACAGTAAAGGCCGTATCATCTGTGCCTCCCACAATGCTCCGCCAAGCGGCGAATCAAATAACGACGCGGCAAATTTGTTAAGTGGCGTCATCGGTTAACAGAATTTGGAATCCTCGTCGGTTAGTTAAGAATTTCGCCGCTTGGCGTAGAGATGGCAGCACCTAGCAAACTTGCTTTTCCATCTATGTCAATGGTTGATTTTACTCGCCTAATTTGTCTTGATCTGATTCGGCCTTTACTGTAGGAGGCTCTGGCTGTTTTCACCAGGTTTTTTTGTTTTTTTTTTCAGTGCAGCAATGCTTGGTTTTCATTGACTAAGAACCAATCAGACCGTTAGTACCCTATTTTTTAATTCACAAACTTTATTAGGTCAGTTTTTTTTCGCCTCATCATACTTAAAACTTATAACACTATTTTTTTAGAGGCCACTTACTTTTTGTTGCATGTTTGTGATTTCTGGCGTTCTAATAATATTCGGTAATTATTTGGAAACCTTCTTTTTCGCACTATCGACCTAATTCACCTACCGGTCGACTGCTTTCGTCGTTCTAGTTCCAAAAATCATAACGAAAACGTGTGCAAACTCATATTTATTTATTTTTTTTAATTAATAAACCTCGTTATTGTGAACGCGGCGTATCTTGAGTCCAGCAGTATTTTATGAGCGGCTGCGTCTTCCTGGAGGGGGTGGCTTTAATCGATGGCCGCTATTGTTTTTGTAACCATCTTGGATATCAAGAAGGCACTCTGCTACCAAAAACGTACAATCGATTATCTATGATCGTTCTGTGGCGAACTCAAGATAGCCGCGGACACTTTAAAACGCTACTCACAGCTACTCTGATGCCGCGCCGGCATTTCTCCGCGCTGAATGCGCAGCAAGAAAACCTGATTTTTCTGCCAAAACTGAAAAATTGTTTTACTTTCCAGCCCCCCTACTAGCAAATTATTGGACGATAGCAAGCAGTTTAAAAATGCTTTTAAATTTATATCTGACCACTGCACGGGCTGCATAGATAAACACCATGCTAGAACTCCACATTTGATACTAATAAGAACGACATCTGGACAACAATTGTCATATTTGATTAAATATGGCCGCCAATATGGCTGACAAGACGCTAAAAATGGAGCCTTTCAGCCATGCGGTCATGTTTGGTGTCAAAATATACATATCAAAAACCAAAACTGGTAAAAGGGGCCGTCAAGTTCCGAGTTATTACTTAGTTCCTAGTTCCTAGTTCTTAGTTCCTAGTTATTACTTTTTAAGTTATAATAGTTACTAGTTGCTAGCTAGCTAGTAGTAACACATTTGCAACGTTATTGAGGGTCAGATTTTGCATTAAAAGCAGCCTAGGTGGCATTCCTACACGAGTTAATTATTGTCAGGTCGGTCATTGTTCTCGATTTCAACACACTTTAAGCGTTTGTACCGCATTATTATTTTTCCCCAAGTACCTGAAATTTTCCCAACTTTGCTTCAGGATATAAGACGCTGATGCTATGGCGTCGCGCTACAATGGTTTACAACCTCGACAATTGAATTGATGTGATGTTTGTTGTGGTGTTTGTTGCCTAACTTGGCGCGACACACTAGCGTGTGTCTAGATGTTTATGGTGTTGCTGAATTCAGTGGTGGTACCAAAAATAGTGCCAAACAATCCCAGAAATAATATTATTTTTACAAACAAATTGTATATTTCTGTTTTACTCACATAACAAACAGGTATTACAGCCAATCAGTCTTCGCAGTCCTATACCCGTCTTGTTATAGGACGGCTTGGGGCAAAAAATTGACAAAATTGTTCACCACGTGGAAAAAAGCGTAAAATTTGGTAGGGATACACATACACGGTAGCTGATAATAGCTATGAATGCAAGTTCAAAAGACCGCCACAGCGGATTTTTTGGCTGTAACTTCTTAACCGTGAACCAATCAGAAGCTTAAAGTGGAAACAAGAATGTTCAGTACGCACACATTTCTGGTCTGGAAAGATGATTAACTTTTGCGTAAACCATCCATTGAACCCAAAAGACGTATTTCAAGTATATCTCCCAAAATTCACCCGTATTCTCCCATGCTTCTGTCCGTAATGGCTGTAGTTTTGAGGCACTCCCAGCCGACGCCATGGTGCCAGAAGGAGAAACGAACAATTTTGCTAGGTTATCCCTTCGGAGATTCCTAGGTTTCTGTGAGACATCACTGGGCCCTTCTCTTCCCGATTCAAATGCCAAGGGTGGCTCAGGCCGGACTCGAATGCAGGACCTCTGGCACATGAGACAGTCATGATAACCATCGGGCCACCTTGCCCCATTAAGTTGCAATGGCGTAGTGGCGACAGGGTATGGTAATTTTAGATTTCAAAGTGATCTTGAAAGCTCTCTAACAGCTCGAAATGGACATGCTTAGGATTGAAATACGGGGATGTATTCTTTCCATCAATCGTAACCAAACTTGTAGGAGCGGAGCGAGGCCGAGGGCCGAAATTGATGATATTTTCACATTTCGTCGACCAATTTTCAACGTTTTTTCACCACCTTTCCAATGGTCCAAACTCCAAGCAGCTCTCTCTTGTGGTTTAGAAATTACAAGGCACATTCTTTAAATTTTATTGGGGGATTTGGTATCGGCCAGTTTCGTTTAATGATCGACTAGGGTAGAAAAAAGGTGCTCAATATTTTAATATTTTTGTCATGGTGAGGTTAAATCCCAACGCGGCCGAAATTCAAACTGTGGAAAATGTAAGGGAAAGGTGCAGGGATAAAGAAATACTAAAAGTTAAAGGATGAGTATCCACATTCACGGAGAGAAAGATGCATTAATAACATTTTCATGATGCTTGACTGCTAGTTTTTATGCACTAGATAACGGGATGCTATTCACCCCCGAAACGTCGTCTGTCGATTTTTTGTGCACTTACCTGACTTGTTTATTTAATTTTTTGGAGTTTTGCGGTCATTCCCTTGGTAAGCAAGCCCGTCGTCTTGCTACGTACGTACACTTCTTTCCGTTCTCTATACAATTTGTGCTCAAAACTAAAATTAATTTTTTAACTCTTTATTGTATTTTTTGGGCGCAGCAAAACGAGCATTATTTTGCTTCAGAAACCGTAAAGCTCATAGACATTAATTTTTTTTTTAAATAAACTTTTCTCCACTCATGCTTTATCTTTTTTGTGGAAAGTAGCTGTTTTCATCGTAGCGCTTTAAGTCGGAAGACAACTTCGAAAACAAAACGGGACAGACAATACGTGTTTAGAAGCATCCTTTCGCTAAGCATCGAATTTTAGCCAATTATTATAATAATCGTGACGGCAAGACGCAGTTTCTCTGACCTACATCCCATAGCCACGCCTGGCTACAATTGCAAACGCGTGTAATCAAGTAAACAACAAACACTTTCAACCTACAAAAGAGTGTGTAAGTAGGCGCACGCGAGCGTGTCGAAAATGTGAAAGTTTTAGTCCTTTATGCAGCATATGGGCTCGGCGGCAGTTTTGTGGCTGAATTTTCATTTTTTTTTAATAACGCAGTGACTCGGATGATTTCCTTCGCCCACACCCTGAATGAGAATGCGACGATGACGTATTTAGGGATGCTGGAGTACGTAGTATATAAGGCAAAGCGGAATCTTCAAACACCATCAGTTCTCATCACAGTAACAACACCTCAACAAGCCCGAGTTAATCATGAAGGTAAGCAAGTGTTCTTCAGAGAAAATAATTCTATATTAAGGTTTTTTTTTTTTGAGGGCAATTGTAGCGTTATTTTTAATTTGCACATTTATCCAAAATATTTTTAACCTCAATATTCGTTCTACACAAAGAAATAACCACTCCGCTTCCCTTTACTTCCCCAACAAATGCTGTCAAATACAATTGGCCCAAGAATGGGTCCTTGAGGAACACCAGAAGAAATTGTATTCTAGCTAGAGGAATCGCGTAGAAAAACGCGTCTTATATTACGCAGGTGGCAAGGATATAAGACGTAATATAAGACACTTTTTGCCTTCGCGCTTCCTGTTTAGCTAGAATGCAGCCTTTTGGTGTCTCACAAGGCACCGTTCTTGGGCCTGCAGTATTTAGCGCATTTATTAACCACCTTCCATACCAGGACGTACACCTATGCAATAAGACAAAACAACTACGACTTAAAGCGTGTTTTGCAAACGTTCTCTGAATTCCGTTCAAAGCGTAGTCGAGTCTTTAATGGGTTTGGTCTCCGAGCCAAAAAAATGCGATATCGAAATGTGCAGGGTTAATGATAGTACGGTATTCGGTTCTTCGGCATATCGAACTCCCCCCCCCCCCGCCTCCTACCCAGCATCGAACGATGAGGTAAGGAAGTAACATATAACCACATCGGTAGAGGTAAAACGTAGTGCTTTTTTACATACACACACGAAAAAAACATTTTAATGAGAAAATTGTACGAGGCCATCTTTTTTAAAAAACATTATAGTAAACGGCATTCTTTGTTAATAAGTTCGAAAAATAATCAGTTTCCACCCCAAGCAGCCCCCCAGTAGACAACCCCCCCCTTTTTTTTTTTTGGGGGGGGGGGTGTAAGTTACTTTCAGCACGAAGTTAGAGTTAGAGACAAATCATATTTCAATAGCCTACACTGAACTCAATTAAGGATGAGCGCTACGAAACGCGTGATTCAGCCATACTTACAAGAATCAGTTTTTTAAGCATAAATATGAATTGAGTTTCGTACGAATACCGTTATTCAGTCGCACGCCAGTTACTTAGAATCAGTTTTTGAGTTAAAAAGATGATTACGAATTGCGTTATTCAGCCATCTACGACTGCTTACTTAGAATCAGTTTAAAGTCCTTAAGGGCACGTTACGCAACCACTCGCTTTTGCATTCTCGCATCTAGAAGCTAGAAATCACCTCAAATTCCAACATGGCGACGGTTTTATGTCTGCCGCCTCGCAACGAAAACAGCAAATAACGTGAGTTCAGAAGCGTTAGGGAAAATTGTTTCGTCATGAGGAATTCTTTATATTATTGGCACGGATTATAAGACTACAAGTATTTGCTCAAACGATGTTGGATTTAGCTAATCCATTTAGCGCTGTTACCATGGCAATGTCATCTTTGCCATCGCGATTGAGTTCTAGCTGCGAGAATACAAAGGCGAGTCGCTGCGTGAACGCGCCCTAACTCACTGAGTTAAACGGTTGAGTATAAATCGCGCGTTTCAGTCAACCCCAACAATTTCTTTCATTCCGACAGGTGGAGTTAGTGGCAAGTGCGCCAGCTTTCTTTCCTTCCCTCCTAAAGCCCAGATTAAAACGAACGAGCCATAAATATGGTTGTGAGCCATTTTAAAAGGTCAACAGACACCTCAAATTTGAAACAAGAGTTATTTTGAATTTTTGTTTTTGTTTTTCCATACATGTAGCCAGCATAGCTGTGGCTTCATCTATGCCATGTAAATCACCAAATTAAAACAAAACAACGTTGAAAGTAGACAATCAGCAGATTTTCTTGATTTTTAATAACCGACATAAGCCTGTGTGCGATTCTAAAAGGTGAATCGAACCTCGAATTTTTTCAATACAGCATTCTAGTATTTAAAAAAATTTTTTCATGTATGTTAAGAATCTGTTTCCGATGTGTGAAGCTCGATTTGAGTTTGCGTGAAAGGAAAAAAAACTGTGGAAAGTAGGGCTAGGCAAGAGTTTTGGTCACTTGATCAATGGCGTCAGTAGAAACTGAGTGGTTCTCACACAAAAATTGAAACGAACCTCGTAATTAGCATTGAGAATTACGAGCACAATTTCGACAGATAGTACAAGAATTGGAGTAACAGTAACTGTCGTGTGCTCCTTGATAACTAAATAAAATAATTTACTGTGAATATTTGAAAAAAAAAATTCCATGCATTTACCGTGGTTCGAATACATTTCTTCACCAGGTAGAGGGTTTGTAGAGAGAAGCCCTTGTATAATATAAGCTGCTCATGGTCGTACGACAGTTTACTTAGAATCAGTTAAGATGCCTTAACTCATTGTCTCAATGTGTTTCATGCAATGTTTCAAATTATTGGGTAGTGTATAATATTCGTTTCCGTATTTATTGGTTTGTAGTTCGCCGTAGTCTTGTTTGCTGTCTTCGTCTCAGCCCACGGACGTGTTATTTCTCCTAGAAGCTATGGCGGCTCAGAAGGAGGTGCCTATGGTGGTGGTGGATACGGAGGTGGTGGCATGTCCGGAAGCTACGGTGGAGGATATGGCTCGGCGGCAACTGCTCTAAGAAACTCCTACAATACGGGAGTGGACGTAAGTGTGGAATTGTTCTTTTATTATACCAGGAGCGATATAAAGGATAGGTCGTAGGACGTGACGGAGTTTCCATGCTAATATTACCGTGACGTCCATCCCTCGTTCTTAGTCGCGTCAGCATGTGGCCAAGTGTGGAACTCTTTTCCGGGCTAACCCTCGTTAAAAATACGCTGCATGCGTTTTTTTTTTCTTTTATTCATTTTTTGAATGTAATAATTCGGTGCAAAAAATACCACTTCGTGCTATGATTCACGCGGAAACTACACGTGCAACAGCGTTCAACGACTGTGAACTGGGAACGGATCTGGCTTCCTCAAGCCAAGGCCGACGAGGGGTACAAATCATGCACCTCGCCTCCCGACTCAATGCACAGGATTCGTGCCGGCTAATAGCGCTGGCCAGGGTACTGTGACAGACTACCGACTTCTTCAGGGACCATGGGATCTATTCTGGGTTGTTCTGCGCATTTAATCCTGTCCTTACTAGAATTCATTCTACTTCTAAATCGTCAAATAGTTTCAAAATTCAATTGATTCGTTTATGCGTGTGTTAGCTTTCTTGTGATGACGTAGCCTCCAGGAAATTAATTTAAATACTAATTAAAAAAAAAAAAGTTTGGATACTTCGCCATTTTCCGTTTGAATGCTGATTTATGGTATATGGAAAAAAGGGCTTCTACTGCGCATGAAATTGGGAACGAAAACATTTCGGTGATTCTAATCATAAAATTCTTTTTCATTTCAGTTAAATCAAACACTGATCTATCTTTCTCAATAAGTGAATTCTTTCTTTCATCAAACCGAACTGAACCGCTGCTGAATAATAAGTCAACTTTTGATGGAGGGGGGGGGGGGGAGGGGTGAATTTCAGATCCTTCGAAGCGTTATAGGACTGCATTATATTAATGAACGGTAGACATTTGAGGCAGTCCAGGCTGACATCTAATCCCTACGTTATTACAAATTGTCATTGTTTCAGATGAAAAATTTACACCATATACCCCGAAAATCGCATCTTATTAGCAGTTGGTCGAGCGTCAGGCAAGGCTTCACAAACACTGGAAAACTTTCAACAGCACAGTAAACTAATATTAGTATAAGCACGGATAGTGCATAGCCAAGTACCTGAAAGAGAAAAATCAAATAATCCTAAAGAGGAGAAAAAATTACTATTACCAAGAATTTATGGGGTTGGGGAGGAGAATTTGTAACTCTAAAAGTCCCTATTGAAACGTGTTACATTCATTCCTGTTAGTTCCATCCGAGTTTTCAGAGGGCGCCACACGTTTCATCTGGTAATTTTTGCTCAGTTTTCAGCCCAAATCTAAAGTAAACTAAATTACAACTCAACTAAGTAATAATTTAATACAAACTATAGTTTCGTTCAGTTCAGTTAAAATTCAAGCTAAAAACTGGAGTAGAAATTCCCACATAAAACTCATTGCGCCCTCTATAAACTTAGATGGAACTAATAGGAATGACCCTAAGACGTTTCAGTATGGGGTCTCCGTCACAAATTCTCCTCCCCAACCCTATAAATTCTTGCTATTACTGATGCAGTTTAAATTTAAACTCACAATTAACACATTAACCACTCAACGAAATTGACGCGGCTGGAACTACTTATCTAATGAAGCACTGCCCTGCCCACATCATAGCAGAATTGGCTAATCTTGTTAGTTAATCATTATTTATGTCTGACAAGACACAGCAGAAAATGAGTGTTAACCAAAGCCTCCTGAAGCAAAGGCCTTGTCAGAGCAGCCAAAAAGGTCAACTAGCAGCATAGGGAAGGGATGGTAAGTGGCGACATCTTGAGACCAGGCAACGAATTTGCAAACTGGCGAGGGTTTGGAGACTCTGCCTGTCAAGAGGTGGCGAGGCATACCACACCTGAAGCGTCGTTAGGACAGTGCCAATTTCCCTAAACGGTTCTGGAAGTTCCTTCAGGAGGCTTTGATTATACTCACTCCGTATTCCAATTGTGAAATAAAATTTCCAAATCAAAGCGATAATTAAATGAGAATGATTTGCAATTGATTACAGGGTTATAGCATCAACTTTGGCTATGATATCAACGACCCATACACGTACAACGTCCAGTCGCGTCGGGAAAATGGCAACCCTAAAGACCAGGTAACCGGAAGCTATTCTCTGCAAGAAGCTGATGGCACAATGAGAACCGTCAACTACGTAGCTGATTGGAAGAATGGATTTACGGCAACAGTCACTGACAAGGATGGTACCAGAACCTACGGAGCACCATCTCCATACGGCGATGACAGTGGCTACGGAGATAACAGCATGGGTGGCGGTTACGAAATGTCTGGTGGATCCGGGGGTTATGGAGGTATGGGTGGTGGATACGGTGGCATGTCTGGCGGTTACGGAGGCATGTCTGGAGGTGGTATGTATGGTGCATCTGTAGCAAAAAGTGGCTATTAGTGAAGCGAATTCAACTTAACCACAAACTGTTCACATGATAATCTTGAAGAATGTGGTCTTGGAAGTTAAGTTTGTCTTGAACTGAGAGTGTTCACAGTTCTACTTTGCAGTATCCGTAGATTCAGTAACCTTTTGCCATCAAACTACTTTTTTCCACTCATTTTTTTCTTTTTAACGGATAACAATTCTGGCATCGTTCTGCATAACGTTTGTAAACTTTTCACAGGGTGGCTGGCTCATAAAAAACGCAATCTTGAAATTTGTCTGAAAATAAGTAGCCGACTTAAGACTTCTGAAACATGGATCCTATGTTCCGAAATGTTTGAAAAAAATTGAAAACGTACAACTCTCGCTTGGTGCAAACACAATGTCAGTCGTAAAACAATTGTGTCTACGGCATCGTGGCTATCAGCAATGAACTTAATTTACTCACAAATTGACCAAAAAAAAAAGAACCTAATTCGGCGTTAAGAGTTTGATTTTCTATCAAGTAAAATGGTTTTCATTTTCACTTGAATACAATTTGAAATTCGAAAATTTCAAGCAGTACGTTTTTTTATGTATAAGGTATCTTGTAAATCCATTGGGAGCTTAGAAGTGCAGTGTGTTCCAACTTATTTGAACTTACACCCTAAGTCTACATAAATGAGAACCCAGCAACACTAAAACGAAACCTACCACCTTTCGTTAAATTTTGGAGCCTCTAAACGAATCGGATAACGTCATGTAAAAAATTAATCATAGTCAGAAAAAAGTTTTTTATGTATCGTCGTATTAATTAATACTCATTTTTATCAATAATTCAAAAGGAAAAGGGTTAACGAAGCGTGGAGCCCAAGAAAAGGCCTCATTCCCCTTTATGTTTTTGTCCTTTAGGTTACCACTGAGAAAGGTGGAACAGCTTCTAAGCTCGGCTGGAGCTTGTAGTCAGGGTCCGCCGAGCCGGGCTATAGAGCAGTGACATTTGCCGCCATATTGGCACCAGATTGGCACCAGTATGGGTTTTGGAGAGCATAACTACAAGGTGCACTACATAAAAATGGAGGGAAAAACAACGGAAGAGCGGATTTCTTAGGCTTAAAATAACGTTGTTTTCTCCAACAACAAAAATCGCGCGTTTTAGGTCTAAGAAATCACTCTTCACAGCATCGGCTTCAGTATGACGCCCTTCTGTTTCTCTCTGCAGTGCCCCTTGCAGCTAACCCATTAAGGCTCCAGCGTAGAGTTATATACAATAATACTAGGTCGTGACACTGCTCTATAGGTTACAGCCTAGTATGCGGGAAGTCCTGGGTTCGAGTCTTTTTCTGAGTAGTGTATCGTGTATCCTCACAGGGCCTGTCTTTAATACAGACTGTTAGCTTCTTTGATGCGTTTAAATTCGCTTCATTATTGTAATTTAGTTGAGTAGGGTTTATGGCAGAGGACCTTGTAAGTATCCGAGATGTGGCGTACAATTAAAATTACGAGCGGTTAGCATTGGTTGGCTATAAAAATGTAACTGCAAAAAGGTACAATGTCGAAATGAAATAAGTGTGTGTAGGCATTTTTACGTCTACTCCCCGTTTAGCTGCTGTGTTCTGACAGGACACACCTGTCTGTACCAGCACAGCCAACGCATGAGTTGTGTACTAGTACAGTTCGTGCAGCGAAATACATGGTATTCCCTACTGCCGCTACACAAACTGAGCACTGCTAGTACTCAACTCGGTTTGTTGGCTGCGAACTGGTTCAGAAATGTGTATTGTCAGAAGACAGCGCCTGTCAGAGAGTAGATAGATATAGGCACGGAAAAGGTACACACTGCTGTTTGAACACGAACTTTACGTATGAACTTGTAGCATTTAATTCTTATTGTACTGGGGAAAGTTGTAACGAGAAACGGCGTCCATAATTACAATGATGCATCGATATAGTTCAGCTTTCAAATCAATATATTTAAAATTAACAATCAATTCGTTGGTAATTTTTTTGGTAATTCATTTATTTGGTAATTCAGCATACGATATATACATAAAAAACTTTTTCATTGGTTAATAGAAATTTCAGTATACATATATAAGCTCTGTAACGCAGCAATGTTAATTAAATTCAATATCCAAAGAGTATTGCTTTTTTTTTTTATCTTAAAGTTCCCGTACAAATTTTTGCTCTTACTATCCTATATTTCCGTACGTAGAAAAGTATAAACTGAATCAGGAGCAAAGGAATGGATCTGATGTAAATATTTTGTGAATTGATCTTGAATTACGAGTGAACAATACTTTCTAGTTGAACTTATTCTGTGATAAATATTTATTCTTATAGAAAGCTTCAAGAATCTAGTCTACCACGATCAGTTTGGTTTATGTCTTAGGACTCGTAAAAAGAAACCAATATTCCTACTGTGTAGGATTCGTTTCTAAGTATGAATGTATGAATAAGAAATGCAATTGAACAGTTATTATACACATGTGATAATTCTTTTCTGTTATTATGTAACATAGTGCAACACTTGTTTCATGTAGGATGGTTCGAATTATACAATAAATATTTCATTGCAAAAACCTTTGTAAGTCTTTCCTTACTAAATGTTTTAGTGTCTATCCTGATTTATTGCAAAACAATAACAATTTTATGATTCCCCTTCCAATCGTTGCTACGAAACTGCACCACACTTGGATTTGCAGGATAATATCAAACGATAATTTCAGAATAATGGGATAATATTAAGTCGAGAGATAATGAAATGGCAGTAATTTAAATTTTTGCAAGCATTGTTCTGTTCTTATTTTAAGTAGTTTTTATTGATATATTCTTTATTAGTTAGCTGCACTTTTTACGCCTTCGTGGCTTTTGAGCGATATGTGTTAACGTCACTAGTAACTTTCCGAAACTTTTTTCATTGGGGACATTTTTGTGTAACAAAATATCGGGGCTTTACATTTTGAATTAAAATGTCTTAGTGTGATTATAGATTCCAGAATACACAGAATAAAATATAAGAATTTGTATTACCCTACTTTTTTTATAGTTTTGCCATCAACCATTTAATTCAAGACTAGTTGTTGATACTAACATGATTTCCAAATGGTTTACATGACGGCAGTTATCTTGTCCTACCGTGTAGCTACGCAGGTAGGGGTGTATAGAATTCATCTTAATAGTGCCAGCAACTTGAATTTCGCTTTGCTTGTGTACATGTACCCTAGGGAAGGGTCGGTTACATTTTTTCGACTTCGGTTCCGGTTCCGGTTTTCACGCCCACAAAACCACGGGTTCGGTTTCGGTTTCGGTTTTTGCCACCATCCACCCAAACCAGCTATTTCTAGTTTGTTTTCTTGTAACATTAGTATTACTAGCTTCTAACTCACTCCTGCTTTCACGTTCAGCAACGTCATAGACCATGGGCCTAGCTGTGGCACCATTTTCCTCTACTATTTTCTTTTTAATGACTGTCATTTATACGTACAAAATGATAATTATTTTTTAAAAAATTAGAAAAACATCAAATTTTTATTTTTCGAACACCGTACGAAAAACCGACACAAAATCCGAATCGGTTTCGGTTTTTAGTAAAAACTGAAAATTCGGTTTCGGTTGCGGTTACCGACCCAACCCTACTATATCCTTGCACAATTTTGGGTTGATTTTACTGACGACTATGTAATTGAAGAGTTGCAATTAATTATGCTTGAATTTACTCATGACACTAACTTGAATGTTGGTGTATAGTCTTGAATACCCACTGTATAACTCCTTGGCCGTGGAATTGTTCGCATAACTGTGCTAGTGCCACAACGCTTGAATTTATGACAATGGCAAGGTCACTCGAAATGCGAAGCTATTTTAGTGGAGTCACCTGTATAATAACAACTTTATATGGAATTGCTATACAACTGCGATGACGCAAGACAGCAAGATTGGGTGGAATTGCCTGAGCAATTACTCTGCCGGCATGAATTTACTGGCAACTGTAGCTCGAATGTGAATTTGCCTAAGTAACGATTTTCATGCTGTAGGCTTGAATTGACCAGCGACAGTGGCTTGAATCTGGAATTGCCAGTGTAACTGCCCTATAGCCCGCATTCACTGGAGACAGCAGCTGTGGAACTTAAATGTGAAGTTGCATGAGTAAACATGCTTGTTTGAATTTACTGGCTACAGTATGTTGAATTTACCTCTGCAACTACTCTGTAGCAAACATGCTTTAATTCACTGATAACAATAGCCAGCATGTGCAAAATGGCTTGAATTTATTGGCTATGTGGAATTACCTAAGTGATTACTTTCGTGCAAGAAGGCTTCAACTTACTGGTGGCAGTAGCATTCATGTATATTTAATTGCCGGAATAACAAGCACAAGTATAAGGCAACACTAGCTTGAATGTGAAACTGCGTTACTAACCAATCTGGTACTTCGGGTTTGAATTTACTGGCTTCAGTACCTTTTGAGTATTTTACTACTATTGCTTGTGCAAACTTCAGCTTAGGAACGAAATGCTTGTCAAGACAGAAATTAAGGATAATTTCAAACACTTATATCTCAAAACTATTGTATGAATAGGGATGACATCTTTTGCAGTGATCTAGTTTAGTGACCAGTGAGGAATACTCCAGCAATCCCATGAGCAAGTTTCTTCAAAACCCGTCTAACGGGACCAACGGTTATCCGTAGTCAGTTCCTGGGTTTGTAGTTTTCTAGATACACGTGTTTTAAGCCTCTCCGGTTTTTGTGTGATATGTCTTAAGCTCTCACAGTTCTTAACAACCTTAATCCTTACAATTCGTCGTAAAACTTTGCCGGGGTTTTCAAGTGGTCTCCAAAGTCGGTGACTTCACTTCCCACAAAGACATCGTGGTGCTTCAGAATCTCTTTCATGCTCAATTTGCCGTCTTTGTTGTCATCTGAGCTTTCTATCAGGTTATTAGCTTCCATTTCTGCTGTGTCCCTGCAATTACAATTAATATAGGCATTAATTACGCATAACATGCAAAATTTTTGTTCCGTAGCAGGGAGGGTGTTCGCAAAGCTCATAACCCTAAAAACAAAAACGTAACTGAAACATAAACCAACTCGCATCGTATAGATTTCTCTTCAAAGTAAAATATAATAATGAACAAAAACACACTATAGTATCCGCGGCCTATCTTGAGTTCGCCCCAGAACGAACACAGATAATCGAATGTACGTTTTCAGTAGCAGAGTGCCTTGTTAATATCCAAGATGGTTACAAAAAAAATGGCGGCCGTCGATTAAAGCCGCCCATTCCAGGAAGATGCAGCCGCTCATAAGACACCTGCTGGACTCAAGATATGCCGAGCGCATAATAGTAACTCACATTTGTAGTACGGTAATGCATATTACGCACAGGTGCATACAGGGCATTGTGTTTCGTTAGAACTATAGCTTATATTTTATAATATTGCTTTGTATTAGTGTATTTTCTAGTTAGTATTAGGTGTGATCTTCATAACGCCCTCCAAGCTAGTGACGTATGATGGAAAATTTGTCATGTTTTGTGCTATTAGGGTTGACGCGACTTCAATAAAAGGTGGGTTGCCACCAAACGAAAGTTTGGAGCATCTAAACCATGCGCAATGGCTGTTTGCCGTGACGTCACCATAGTGTTAGCCAATAACGAATGAGAACAACGGCTGTTTGGCCGTCTGATTGGACTAGCCCAGTCACGTGATATGCACGTCACAGCAAACAGCCATGGCGTGTGGTATAGCGCCATTGAGCGTTGTCTAGTTCTCTCTATAGCGCTTGATCGCAGCCAGCAAACGAATTCACAAAGAAATATCTTTTAACACAATAAACAAGCCACGTGCCTTCCGATTTATTGAGTAATAATTTGGTCCGTCCTCGTGCATCTGGAAGCGAGCTGTAAAGGTTCACGATATTAATGCCACTAGATGGCGTCACGGTAGAATATAACGAAAATACCCTGGCGCCCTCTGGTGACAGCAATATCGTTAACCGTTACAGTTGCTCCCAGGTGCACGAGGACCTCCCAAATCATTACTCAATAATTAAGGAAGCACGTCGTGGCTTCTTTGTTGTGTTAAAAAGGATTGCTTTGGTGCATTCCTTTACTTGCTGCGAGAGTGAGAACTCGGTAGGGCTAGATGCTGCAGACTTTAATGTGGTGCCAACCCGCATTTAAAACTATTATTGTTGGCCCAATCTTTTCCTAACGTATTTCAAAATTCGCATAAAAATATTTGTCAATTTGTCTTTGCTTAAAACGTAGATTTTCAATTTGCGCTGGTAAAAACAAAGGGTCATATTTAGCAAATG
>JAHWFP010123780.1:0-16994 GCA_023313725.1 Lithobius niger | reverse complement strand
GTCGGATATACTGTGCTCATTTCTCCCCCATGTGATCTGTAGGTAACCCGGCGTTAGTCCCATTCTTTGTCAACTATAAAATTGAGCTTCTAAAGTCAAACACGCTTCTGTCCTTATTGGTAATATCATACTTGTAAACTTGACTACTTTTCGGAAGTGCGTAGAGTATTGTAATTAGTATGAATACCTAGGCAATCCACCCAAAGGCTGGACTGCCTTTATAATAATAAACAATTTGTTGATGCTAAAACGGATCTGTAAATGGTCCTGGGACCACTTTCCTGCTTCTGCGTCAACAAACTGTTTATTATTATTATTAATTATTATTTCATTAGCTAAAAAGTCTGTATCATCATGTGCGTTTTGTGATTGATACAGGAATCGAACCTGGGCCACTCACATGGCAGGCGAGCCTTATACCTGTCTTATTTTCTTCTGTTTCCATCCCAAGGCTAAAAATAAAGTTCTCAAAGGGATGCTATCAAGATATGGATTTGCTATAATGCGATGACTGTACTCAAAGAGAACCTGTTCTTGAAGCTGCCCCTCACAGCTACGTTATTTTCACTCTTTTAACTCTCTCAGCATCAAAATACGAGTTAATGTAAACATCACATTATTGACAAACCCCATGTTTAGAAATCGCACACTCGTGCTGTAGTGAATGTCTGGGAATGCACTGTAGCTATACATATGATGTGGTAAGGTGAGTTGACTTTGAGTACAGAACTGGCCGTTTACTTCTGTAAATTTATACGCTTAATAAAAGCAGTGCATTTCCTCGTAGAAGTTAGGCACATAAAGAAATCCATTAAGGGCATGATATAAATGTCCAGTACATATTTAATTTAGTTAAAAGCAGTACACAATGCTTAATAAACGCAGTGCATTTCCTCCAAGTTAGTTTCATAAAGAAATGCATTAAGAAAATGATGTAAGAGCCCAGTACGTACTTAGTTTAGTTAAAAGCACTACATATTTATAAAAGGAGTGCATTTCTTCCAAATTAGTCACATAAAGAAAACCATTAAGGAAATGATATAAAAGTCCAGTACATACTTAGTTAAAAGCAGTACACAATGGTTAATGAACGCAGTGCATTTCCTCATGGAAGTCGGTCACATAACGAAATCCATTAAGGAAATTATATAAAAGCCCAGTACATATTTAGTTTTTCATTGACTGGGTAGCAATTTTCACTTGGTGTAATAAGGAAATTGGCTAAATTTTTAATTGAGGATTTATTTAATGGGCTGAATTAAAATATATTTTTCTTAGTTAGTATTATGCTCCTTAGTGAGTGATGTTGTAAAATTACAAGTTTAGTTGATCCGAAGTTAAAATTGAAATCTGTAAATCAAGTATATTATCATTAACGTAAATACTTTCTTTTTTTCTTTTTCAGACCTTTCTTCTAATCCTGCTCCTGACACTTGTGACAGTGATCCTAGCTGATGATCCACCAAAAGCGTCAGCCCAGGTAGCACAGAGCAGAAGATGGTTCTCCAGAAACAGACAAAGGCCTAATACAGATGAGGACGATGACGAGGATGACGAGGACGAATCCTTTGAGAGAAGCCGATCACGAACACGAAATCATCAGTCTCTGGAAGACGACAGTCAGGAGGACATTTTGGATTACGACGATCTAGGGCTACGACGATCTAGGGATAAGCCAGCATCCGGCAGAAGCCGAAGTCGTAGTCGTAGTAAAGGAAGAGGCCGCCAACGGGTCACTCGTGTCTACCGCCCTGTGTTTGTGCGACCACCCTCTGTGAGTCGCCCAAAGGTTCCAGTGTCATCCGTTGTTATGAGCGATGAAATAGAAGAAGTACCTGTTCCCATTGTCACCTATCCTGACTCTGGTTTATCGAGAGTTCGCAGTCTTGGTGGATCAGATTACGGTGTGGGTGATATTACCTTCAAAAGCCGACCCTCCTTCAGCTACAGAAGGCCACTTGTTCGAAGACCAGTGTATCGTAGAATTAGGTACAGTGCTCCTCTATATACATCCCCACATTATCCATCTCCTCAATACGCCTTTCCGGCGTATGCATCTCCACAATCTTTTGCATCTCCTTTTGCTTCTTCTAGTTACGATTTTGCTCCATTCCCACCGCCACCGGAACCAAAACCAGCGCCACAACCAGCACCCTCTGCTTCCACTACATCTTCGTCTTCATCATCGTCTGCAGACTCTAGGCACAAGCAAGAAAGCCATGAAAAAGATGAACTTTACAAAGAACTGGAAGCTGCCCTACGGGATGAATACCGTCAGTTCACGAAAACTCTGTCGCTTCGAAACCGTCTGAAGACATCGTTGATGAAGGCGCTCTTAGATTCTGAAAGTCTTGGTCTCCACGACGAAATTCTGCTAAATCCAAGTACGTTTGATTTCCGTGCAGGTAGAGCATTTCTTAATAATGACCATTTAAAGCGAAGACCCAGTATTGATTTAGCGGCTTTGGTGGCGAGCCTGAGTAAGAAAAATGCTCTCCGTAACCAAGATTCGTTAGGGTTAGCGAACACAGGAACCGATTTGAGCAACCTCAGAGATCTTGAGGCATTCACTACGGCAGCTAGTTTATTTGGCAGACGAAATAACCGTTTTAACACATTCAGAGGTACGTCGTTGTATGACGATGACACCTACCACAGAGATCGGGGCAGAGGGGTATTATCAACTCTTTTAGCCAATCACAACAACGATGAATTCGGGGAGTTCAGTGCTTCAAATTTCCGCAATAATAACAATGGAAACAACAACAATAACAACAATAATAACAACAATAACCGGAACAATAACAACAACAACCAGAATGGTAACATGATGTCAAGTAGCAGCAATAGTTTTGCTACCTTAGACTCTCCCTCAAATCAGGATTTTGACGGAAGAAACAGGTTCAATCGTAACCAGTGGTTTTCTGACGGAATTCGAAGTAACGGTTTTGACTCTTTCAGAAGCCATTTCCCATCATCGGCGTCGGCAATTCAAGACGAGTTTCCAGCGCTATTTTACCCCGATCTGCCAAATCGGTTCCGTAAGAGAGTCGGAGCCCCGGTCGCGATGAAGCGAACGGCTCGTCATGAAGAACATGAAGAAGAGAATCACTCAAAGGAATTTCATCACGAAAAAGAATATACCTGATTAGATATGACCAAGTTTCATTAGCGACGAATTCAGTCTGGAGTTCAGGGAGATGTTATTTATGTGCAAAAGGATTGAATTGTCTAAAGGGTAGAGTGCTACAAATACCAAAAAAAAAGTAAAATACACAAAGTGAACTCATCAAGAATGTTTACCATGGTACACAGGCAGTTAACACAGTAATCACAAATAAACGGTTTTCTTTTTTTTTGAATTTACCATATCTAGAACTGTTTACACTGTGTCATGACAATGTGACTTTTATGTGATTGGAAGGTGGCGTCGGGTGTCATCACGCGTCATGCATTTGTACTTCATGGCAAGTTGTTTGGCAGGAGGCGTATAAGTTTTAGGGAGAAAAAATCGGAAATAAGGAATTTTTAACATCAAAAAATTATAAAAAACTAAGTACATTTTTTTGGGCAGAAAGTGGTTAAACAATAACGAATTTTACATTTTATAAAATGTTTAATACACCAATTTTTAGCTTACCATGACAATTTCTCTTCCAGTATACTGTTACTGTGTTTGAAATATAAGTTGGACTTACGCAGCAAACAACATTTTCACTAAACTGTAATTTGTAATTTTCAGCCAATTGTAACTTCTTAAGTGAACTAAAAAAAAAATTAATCAAACTGTAGGTCATATTTTAATTTTTAGCAGCTGCTAATGAACTTGAACAAGAGTAGGATCGCTTGGAAAAAAAGTGGGAATTATCCGTTGGAGTTAACGAAAAAGTAGGAACTCTACGATCCCTGGTTTAGCCGTAATTGATATGTTGTTTTCTCAGACAATTTTTCAAAGTCAGCAATGCTTTAACAGTGTTTCAATGAAGATGTTTCAGTTTCGAATGTAAACACTTGCACGCTGCAAGTACGAAGACTGTTGACTTCTTCAGCTGATTAACCCAATAACGTTTTTTTTTTTTTTTTTGTTTGGTGACACCTTAAAATTCCAAGAACGTGACCTCCATTCCCGTTGTTTTTACAACGTTACTACAGGATGCAAATCAACAAGCAATTTCAAGTTCATTTAAATCCGTCTCCCCAATTGCAAATTTGTCTGTGGTCTAAATAAGTATCTTATCCCGTCACTGTTGCTTTTACAGTCCAAGAACTATGGTCTGTTCCACATTATGTTTGCAGGAAATTGTTTTCAGGACGCCGTGTTTCTTTCCACTACGAGTGCAAAAATCACGTAAATATTCAACTCGTAGACTCTAACAGTAACTGTGTAGAGTTTACAAGTGTGATAAGGACATGTTTTTGCACTGATAGTGCAAGGAAACGTGGCGTCACACAGTCGGTTTCCTGCAAACATAATGTCTTCTTGTACTACTAATGAAAAGACAGCATACTGAAATATGCTTTACGGGAATAAAAAACTCCAATAGTGCTACAGAAAATACATCTGTGGACTAACTTTTAATTCACAGACTGATGTTGGTGTTTCTTATTGTTAAACATGTTTTATGGTACATAATCTCCAAAGTACAAAATTATTTCTTGCGGTATCATTTACATGCCGCATTGTTTGATAACTAAAAATACTAAAATTATTTTATTGCTAAGGTTGAAAACTTGTTTAACAACGGCGGAAGTGATTAACAAAAAAAAAAGAAGAAAAAAAGAGAGAAGTCCATTGGTATTAATAGTACCTTTGTAATAATTCCACGATGGTGGAGTGACTTTAATAATATTTTTTTTAAATGTCAAAGACGAAAATATCAATTCAACACATGTCATTTAATTTACACATAACGTGTGTACAAAATCCATTTCAAATTATGTACGTGGTACAAACACAAGATATGAATGGTAAGTTACGTATGTTACTGTTTTAAGCCATTGATGGGGTTTGTAACATTATTATTTAATGTGTAAAACAAGTAACCGTAGCTTTTATGCAGAGATGTACAATATGAAATTGACACAATGATGTATTTTTTTTTATTTATGATGAAATTTGCGTCATACGAAATTAATCTGCTCTCTTAGTCAGTTGTGAGTTTAATGGTTTAAGAGAGTGCAATTTATGTCGTGTTTTAGAAATATTATTTCGAAAACTAAATTCAGGTGTTAGAAACTTATTGTTGAGGCCGACTTACAGGTTTAAAAACAGTTTATCAGCATTAAAAGGAGGCCAGGCTACTGTTGGTTTGTGCATTTAACTTCAATGATAGTTTTTTTTTTTATGTAGGCCTAATTATGAAATACAGATAGAATTATTGGAATTTTTTGCATATAGCCTTTTATGTAATTTAACAAAGAATTATATATATTCGAGTTGCGTAATATTACTTGCTACTAGACGGCGTATGGTAGTGAAATTAATTTATTTGTATGTGTTTAAAAACGTCATCCCAAAAAAATGTCAATGTGTTGAAATTTTATTGCTTGGGCAAGTACTGTTGTTACTAAACCTTCAATTGCATAAAATGGTCCATGTAACGGTTTCAATTCTTCTGCTGTAGTTATAGCAGACATATAAGTGTAATAGCTTGGTTTCTCTTTTAAGTAATTAGCTTTCCCTCTGTGAAGTAAAATTATTACATATTTACATACATATCTTCGATATCATAAAAAAATGTTTTATAATTTCGAAATATGTTATATGTTAGAGCACATAAAATAGTTCGTTCCGTGTGGATTATTTTTACCTTTCATCGCTATACCCTTTTCGTTGACGGAAAGTTTTATTTTATTAAACCTAGGTTTATTTTTTTAAATTATACTTTTTCCTACTGCTTCTTAGGGGTCACAGAAAGAGAGAAAAATAATGTTGCTCTGCAGAAATCTGTGCTCCGAAAAAAAAGTATAGTTGTATATAGTGTACATATTCATAATTAGATAATTATATTATTAAATTGTATAATCTGTTTTAATTATATAGGCCGGCCTATGTCAGTAACGTATTATTATACGTATTTGTAACGTCTAATTGTCTGTAGACAGCGTGACAGGTGCATGCTGGAAATGTTATGAGTATAAATATTTTTTTTTGTAGCGTCTTGATTGATTACGTATTATTTTTTTAATAATTTGTAAATTATTTGGCTAAACAAAATGTAACCTCAACATTCTGATGCAGTCCTTATGAAGGCTGTGTGTCCTCCTGATGTGAAATGATTGGTGAGATGTCTTTGGT
The DNA here is from genome assembly GCA_023313725.1 of Lithobius niger. NCBI lineage: Eukaryota > Metazoa > Arthropoda > Chilopoda > Lithobiomorpha > Lithobiidae > Lithobius > Lithobius niger. Next base: position 10,696 of record JAHWFP010123780.1, on the reverse strand, counting down.
CACTACGTAGAAGCCTTAGTTCGTAATTGGAATACTGTTCCAATAAAATTGACCAATTGCTTATAAAAGTCCTAACTACATTTTTATAGTTTGCGATTTCGCAGCTGGGGTTTGCGTGTTATTTATCCTTGTATTTAAAATCGTTACAGTCATTATTTAACAGTAAAATTTTGACTTTCAGTTAGCCAGAACAGTTTACAGCATTTTTGTGCATTTCGGTAGTCCTTAATTATACTTTCGTTGGAATAGAAATTTGCTCGCAGTAAAGCAGTCAGCATCGTGGAAGGGCCAAAACAGCTGATACTAGACCTGAAAGTTTAAAAGCGAAGTAAGTATTTGGAGAACTCAACCTTAGTATAACTTATGCCAGAAGATGGCCCCTGAGCACGTTCCTTAAACGCTGGTTACCACCAAACGAAAATTTGCAGCCTCAAGCGCCATCTATAGCGCTATCTAGTTTTCTCTAGCGCCTGCTCGAAGCATGCAAAGGAATGCACAAAGAAAATATATTTTAACACAAGAAACAAGCCACGTGCCTCTTTAATTATTGAGTAAAAATGTGGTGCGTCCTCGTTAACCTGCGAGAAAGGTGTAAAGATTAACGATATTACCGCCACCAGAGTGTGCCACGGTAGAATATAAAGAATCTACCGTGGCGCCATCTACTGACAGTAATATCGTTAATCTTTACAGCATGCTCCCAGGAGCACGAGGACATACCAAATTTTTACTCAATAATTACGGAAGTGCCTGACTTGTTTGTTGTGTTAAAAGATATTTCTTTGTGCATCCTTTTCTTGCTACGAGCAAGCGCTAGTGAGAACTATAGATAGCGCTAGATAGTGCTAGATGCTGCAGACTTTCATTTGGTGGCAACCAGCCTTTAACTCATCGAACTACTCAGCGAATGATTCCATCAAAAATGACGTCACGCGTAAGTTGTTTCAGAACGTACTTGCTTGATGCATCAGTGAGGAAAATACCTGCCATTGTCATGAAAGTGGAATTTAAAGGCATTGCTAACCAATTTAATATTAAATACCAGTTGTATAAAACTGTTTATTTCTTGTAATATAGTAACTTCTTAGCTTCTTTTAGCTTTGTTGAGACTTTCTGTGTGGCGGCAAAATCCACGGTATTATGTGAATTATTTACGTAAATAATCCTAGCGAATCAACTGCAGGTCCGCCATCTTTAGTCCGTAGATTCAGCAGAACCGTCACGAAGAGCCGTTGAGTCCGATGCTTCGTCCATGACGTCAAGCTGAGGGATCGGAAAATTCATCCCTCCTCAAAGAACAACTTTGATGAGCTGTGACTTGAGCTGCAGAAAAACTGAATGCTCCTTGTGCCATCGTTGTGAATAATCAGGTACGTATCTGGATAAGCCTTGGTTTTGTATTAATCATTAATTTTGTTTAAGTATTAATCTTGTTTTATGTTAAGTTCTAATACCATGCCATGTAAGTATTTAATTCTTCTCATATTTATTTTGCTTTAATTTATTGTCATTTATCGTTTACCTATTACCTGTTAATAATTTAATTCTTGATATTTAAATTATCTTGCCCTTATAATCTATCATCAGTTTGTGTGTGGGGTAAACCTGCGTTTTCCATGAGAGACGTCACTTCACGTCACTTCTCCGTCTTGGCCGAAGGCGGCGTGGCACTCCGCGTGTTGCGTTAGCGAGATGTAGTTGCGAGCATGCTTCTTGATGGCTTCTCGATTCGTGTTTTTTCCGGCCTTGTTTCATCAACATGGAGCTGAATCACGTTTACTTGTCTGGACTGTTTAAGGTAAACCCGAATTATCCATGTATGACATTTTATTCTGTTTGACATTATTCACTTAGTAAATCGTTGCTTAGTTTTCCGTGTTGCTTCACGGCTATGCTTAGCGTGATTTTGTGCACTGTATATTTCTTCAAAATGAACTCGTCCAATTGAAATTTCTAAATACCACTGCCGTTTAACTGAATTGCCTTCTCACGTGTTTCACTTTATTACCATTCCAATGTTTAATCACTTACCAGTAATCAATTTTGATACCATCCTGCGCATATTTACTTCTTCGTAATGGAAAATTCTTGCCAAGACTGAATTTAATTGAGATGTGGTTATTCCTGCTGTCATCTTGTGATTATTATCGCTGGATCTGTCAAATTGATTTTAACTTCAAGAAAGATTCCTGTGTTCAATTGTATGCCCCGCTGTTTGAGATTTATCAAATTTTGAGTTACCAACATACTATCTGTTAACAATTGAAGCTTCTCCTTGGAACTATTTTTTATTGTACATAATAATTCAAGTTTAATGTTTTTAATAAATTTAGTTTAACAAGTATTCGTTATGGTTCCAGTCCTTCAGACTATTTAGTAGGTAATCTCGCTTGCTTGTATTAATAAATGTGACTCTTCCCCTCATTGTTGAGTGGACCCGGGACCGAACCTAAATTAAAAAGGAGGAAAAAGGGAGATATAATTGGGGGCCTGTGCAGGATTCGAACCTGGGTTCTTGCGGGCACAACGCCAAGTACTAACCATCATGGCCTGTTATATCTCCCTTTTTCCTCCGTTTTGATTTCAAGAGAAGTAAAGCTGCACCGTTGTCTAAGTTCGGTCCCGGGTTCACCCAATGAGGAGTGGGTGAGTTACATTTATTAGTACAAGCATGCAAGATTACCTATTAAATAGCCAGAAGGACTGGAGGTATAACGAATACTTGTTAAACTAAATTTATAAAAAAAACATTAAACTTGAATTATGTACAATAAAAAATAATTCACAGGAGAAGCATCAATCGTTAAAAGATATTGTGTTGGTAATTCAAAATTCGATAAATCTCAAACAACACAGCATACAATTGATCTCAGGAGTCCTTCTTGAATTTAACACCCAGTCGACAGTATCCAGTGATAATAAATCACAAGATGACAGCAGAATTAACCACACCTAAATTAAATTCAGTTTTGGCGGAATTTTCCATTACGAAGAAGTAAATATGTGCAGGACGTCATCAAAATTTATTGTTGGAGCATAGCTCCACTATGAAAACAGTCCAATGTAATCTTAGACCGCGCATCACGCAAAAACCACAAGGACTACCCAAACCAAACTTTACATGCAATACCACGGGAGTCTGGACAAGATTTATCAAAAAATAAATTCCGGAATCGGACATGGGGTTGACGAACCATCAGGGCGACAAAATGGACCAATAGCAAGAACCAAAATCTAACAAGAACGAGACAGCGAAGCCGTTTCTAATTGTTAAAGGCATCCGATTGTTAAAAGATTGATTGTTGATGATAGTTGTGACAAACCAAATCGAAGATATTTTCACATTTCGTCGACCGATTTTGACGTCTGAATGGACCATTTTCACCGTTTTTTCACCATCTTTCCAATGGTCCAAACCCCAAGCAGCTGTCTCTTATTGTTTATAAATTACAAGGATAATTTTTCTATTTTATTGGGGGATTTGTCATGTTGAGGCGAAATCCCACGGCGGCCGAAATTCAAATTGTCGAAAATGTAAGGGGATAGGTGCAGGGATAAAGGAAAACTAAAAGTTAAAGGATGAGTATCCACATTGACAGAGAGAAAGATGCATCGATAACTTTTTCATGATACTCTCCAGCTAAGTAGCTAGCTACCTTGGCCGCCTTTGCCTCGTGGAATGATGTCACTACTTTTAAAGGCCGGCTATTTTAGTCAAACATCCAAACAGCAAAGAAAGCTGACCCCGCTTCTTTATGTCGACAGCGAAAATGACGGTGGCCCTAGTTGGTAAGTGATTAAACACTAGAATGAAACGCAATAAAAGGAAAAACGTTAGAAGGCAATTCAGTTAAACGGCAATTATATTTAGTGGCGAAGTTAATTTTCACAGAGTCCTAGAAATTTCAATCGGACAAGTACATGTTGAAGAAATATACGGGGCGCAAAATCACGTTAAAGCTTGTAGCACACTGCTCCGTTCCGGTCCGTTCCGCCACGTCACGTTGCAAGCCGTCAAATTTCTGTTTGGATTAAAAGCATGTCAATTAGAGGAGCCGCGTATACTGCTCCGTCCCGTTCCGTGACGACCCGTTGGTTGACGGACACCCTTGTCGAGGCAGAATTCTTTCCGTCAAAAACTGATCGCACCAGAAAAGTCTACGTACCTGCCGTAAAGCTTGTAACTTGACGACTGACGGCAACGGATGGTCCCGCGCACATTGCTTCCGTCGCTAACCGTTTCAGTTGGCTCCGCTGAGCTGAGCTTTTAAATTTGATCGCGTACAAATTAGCAATGCGACTTGTAGTAACCTTCAGTAGGAAATTAAATAGAAAGTCGTAGTAAATTAGGTACTAATTATTAACGCACGGGCATGATGACATTTAAGTTCAGAAGGCAACTGAAATAGGTTCGCATCTGTAATTAGTAAGAAAAAGGCGTTGTGCGCAGCCGCGTGGGGTCCGATGCGATCAGTTTTTGACTGAAAAGATTCTGCTTCGACCACTCGTCCGTCAGCCGACGGAACGGGACGGAGCAGTATACACGGCTCATCCAATTTACATGCTTTTAATCCAAACAGAAATTTGACGGCCTACGACGTGGCGTGACGGAACGGAACGTAGTAGTGTGCTACAATCTTAAGTCGATGGCCGTTGTCGTCCGTCATGCACCTGCGCACAATGCATTTCCTCGAGAGATGCGAACATTTCTTGGTTGCCTTCTGGACTTAAATGTCATCATACCCGGGCGTAAAGAATTAATACCTAATTTACTACCACTTTCTATTTAATTACTTATTTACGGTCCTTCTTCATTTGCATACTCAATTTGGGCGCGATCAAATTGAAAAGCTCAGCGCAGCCGACTGAAACGGTGAGCGACGGAAACAATGTGCGCTGGACCATCCGTTGCTGTCAGTCGTCGGAATGGGACGGAACGGAACGGAACAGAGCTGTGTGCTATAAGCTTAAGCCTAGTCGTGAAGCAAGACGAAAAACGAACCACGATTGACTATATGAATAATGTCAAGCAGAATAAAATCATGTATATGAATAATTCGGGTTTACCTTCAACAGTCCAGACAAGTAAACGTGATTCAGCTCCATGTCGATGAAACAAAACCAGGAAAAACACGAAGAGTTAACCATCGAGTCGTGCGCTGGTAACCACATATCACTAACGCAACAGATGCCACGCTCCTTTCGGCCGAAAGACGAGAAGTCTCGTAAAGTGACGTATCTCACGGAAAATGCAGGAAAACCCCACACACAAACTGATGACAGATTATAAGGACAAGAAAATTTACATATCTTTGGTATGTAATACATGGCATTATCGTACGGTCCCTAACTTTCTCAATGCTAAAAACGTGCAGCGATATATCCCATATCACCACACTAAACTGTGGCGATATTGGATATCACCACACTAAACTATGGCGATATTGGATATCACCACTGTGGCGATATGGAAGCCATGCTCAGGGAAATGGCGATATGGCATTGCCAACACTTTCATAAGGTAGAATTCCTTAATAAAACCATGCGAGAATTAATTTTATTTTTTCAAATGTTAACCTACGTTCCTTATTCGAAAAATAATTGAAACCCATGTTCTTTTATTAAGCAAAGTTAAAAGCAAATTAATTCTCGCATGGTTTTATTAAGCAGTTCTACATTTCGAAATCTAGACAAGAAAATTAAATACTTTAAATGCTTACTATTATCCTCCCCCCTAAAAAAAAAAACAGCTGGTAACTGCTGTAAATCACAAATCTAACGTGAACTTGCGTCGGCCTTTCGAAAACACCAACTGACATAACGTAAACAAAATATACATGAATTTCATCCGTAAAAATTAAGCGTTATGCTATTTCCCTCCTTTCCCCCGAAAATTACACCTACAACTACCCACATAGTTCACAAGAATACGTTACCGCTGAATTGTCCGTATTAGTTAGGGAGATAGGTGAAAAAATCGTGCCTTTTGTCATAAAAGCATGAAAATTGGCAGAAAACCTCCTTGTAATCTATTAATAAAACCTAGGGATGGGGCCACCGGAAATGGGGTTCAGGGTAGCTGTGACGCCATTTTTAAAATGGTGGACTAAAATTGCAGCAGCCACACCAAAAAAGAGATGTAAAAGTTAGGCACATAGCATATCACTCTTAATTTCACTTCTAATGGTTCACACATTTCAAAGTAAACGTCACAAAGGACCAATCTGATGATTTATTACATACATATTATATTTTATGCAAGAGCGATTTCGAATAAATTACTTCTGTAAGCAATGCTGAACACTGGTTTCTACTTCACAGTTACAGTTACAATGACACAAAGCTCTGCATTTTAAGGCTACCCTTAAACGTTTGCATCTTGACATCATGCAGTCTTTTTTGAATCCACTGTGTAGTAGTTCATGCAATGATCTTCCTGCTTCTGGCAGTGTTGTCCAAAACGGCTTCCATTCTTCAGAGTATGTCCAACCCCAGTCACCAGGCGAAGGGAGGTTTTATACTGCAATCAGTGTCTCTTCTCTATATCTCAATTACCTCAAATGGCTTTATTCTCTTTAAATGCTTTTCCCATACATATCCTCCTTGGTACACTTCCATTCTTGCGTGTTCCACTAAGGCGGCCTTAGTTGGTGGAATAGCATCAATACTGCGCCTATTCTTTACAAAACAAGCGTTCGACATGCCTGATCAATATCTTCCTGAATGCTGGTCCTGTCATGCAGCAATATGGTTATCATTACTTGGACATGCACTCGTCTGAGATATCCGAAGGTTCTGCAGAAAGTTCAAGGAACGTCTTAGTTGCATCCAACATGAACATTTTCCCCTTGTTGCAAATGATGAAGTAGCATCACATCCTGTGAATGCGTGGAACATCGGCATATCTCAAGACTTTTCAACACCAAGTGATACAGCAATTTTATATGCAGGAAGGTAGCCATACTTTTGGCCTGTACCGAATGCAACCTGTACATCGCCTTGCTTAGGCAGTGTTGCATTGGTCAGTACAAGTACATCCGTATTAACTGTATGCACTAGTATCATTTTAATGCTTTTTTGCACGGTATCAGCTGTGTGGAGCAATATGCGGGTATCTACTTCCTCATGGTCATAAGGAGCCATATTGTTACTATCCATTGCCAGCAGGGCAAAACATCTTTCCCAAAAGTACTTACTACCTGCTTTCCAAACATGGCAAGACAAGTGAATGCTTTGCGTGAAAACTAAATAACTAAGTATTATTTTCGTCAACATGAAGAAATTGCCCACTGTGTCGTTGAAGGTCTTAAATGTAGTTTGCTTCAGTTTTTTTATGTTACATACACCATCCAGTATAACTGCAACGGTCTATGGTGTTTCAGGGTGAATACCAAGACAGCTTTCTAGGTAGAGCAACAGCTAGGTCGGATTTCTGTTCAGTTTGCAATCTGTTGCATTGTGATATGGAAGAAGGTGATAATGGATTTTTATGCTTGAAAAACGTTTCTAGATCACCACCACGTGTCTGGCAAGCTATGTACAGTCTGGAAAAAAAACTGCAGTTCTTTCGCAAAGACGAGACTCCTAGTTTTGTTGTTGATGCCTTGGGAAGGAATGGTTGAAATGGATGGAATTCATTCTCGGTTACGGGGGTGCATTAAAGGCGGTTTTTCGTTACAGCAGTCATTCCTTCACAAACTATTTCTACTGTCGGTTTCCTTTATCTTCAGTATTGACTATTGAAGCCACAGTTGAGTCAACAACATGATGTGTATTGATTGATGATTCATCAAGGAATGGGCTGCCCATTTTTTCAGTCACACGGGTTAGTGATTTCACCTGCATTGCAAAGACTGACTTTACGCTTATTGAGTTTTCATGATGATGTATGTCAAGGTCCCTATCTACCCTTCGCTTTGCCAATTACAACTGAATTCGACAATTAATCTGGAAGTTTCAGGTCCAGCCACCATCCATTTTTCGTGGGCTTCTGGGTTCTGGGTCAATTCAACTGCTCCTCCATCCCCTTTAACAACAGCACTATTCTGCCGACGTTCCTGATCAATAGCCATTGATGAGAATGCTCTCCCGCTCTTACATACTACGAAATAACCATTTTCTAATGCTGCTGCTGTATCTTGGTGTTTTCGCAAGACTGACCAAGTCTCGGATATGCAGTGGAGCCCATTTTGCGTAGTTGGTATGGTTAAACCCAAAGAAACATGGGGTTAGTTTTGTCAAACTCTCTATGTAAAGATTGCAATTTCCTTCCCATAGTGACCTAACATTAGAAGGATGAGTTCCAACGTATCAGAGATTTATCAGTAACTGAAACAGAGGAAAGTCCCTGCATCTTTGAGTGCACCAGCTGTCAAAGTCTTCCACGTTTTCACCAGAGCCAATAAGTTCTATGTAGTTATTGTAAGCCTTCTTCATCAGGCTGCACAAACACCTAGCATGTCTTGTTCTGGTTACGTGAGATGCAATAATTTTAAGAATGATTCGTAGTTCTTGCAGACATAACCTCAGCCTTGACTAAAGCTTGAACCTGTCTGGCCCTTCAAGAATCAGAGCTACTAATGAAAAAAAGGAACTGAGGGAGGGCTTTGACTTGACTATCTTCTTTGACGTTATACACTCGTTTTTGGTTCTATTTGAAACATATCCATCCTGATTAATTTGGCTGCATTACAATAGCTTCATCATCACGATCCTCTTCACACAACCTTTTCATAGCATATCCTATAACCAAATCAAGTGCTAAGAGCACATCACGACCTTGTTTTGTTGCTTTCACGTTCTCAAAATTTGCCAGTATTCCTGTTTTAAAGATTGTACTATGAACGTGGTGCTGAATACCTAGCTGTTCAAGGCGATCTGAACACAGTTTTGAGAGATCTGTTTGTTTAAAGACTGGAGTAACTTCAGTGTCTGTTCTTGCCTCCTCAAGGTTCGACAGTAGTTCTGCAAGGAGAAAATCATGATTTATGGTGTCGGTGCAGCTACCTGAATCAGCCGATATGTTGTATAAAGCAGCCAAACAACGTGCATGGTACTTCGTGTCCTATGCAACCAGATCCTCTGTACTTAGTTTTGCAAGTAGTCTCTCGTCTTAAAGCTCCATGGCACATTTACAAACACGGGCATCAAAGTGGAAGGTTAAAGAGTCATGAAGTCTCTCTGAAGTAGATTGACTGAGGAAAAGACACATCTATTTCCTCGATACTTCATGAGTATCGCTTAAGCGAGTGTACTCTTTGAGGTACTTTCCTCACCAACTTGTTCCTCACCAACTAGCTTTCTTCTTCTTAGCTCGTTTAATTGAACTTAATGCAACATGACTTGTGACACTTGGCTCCATGTTCCCGCAGTCTCAAAAACACCATCTCTGTCATAGAGCCATCTTATATCTATATTCATGAGCGTAGCTCTTAATTCGTGGAAATGAATTATGTTATCAGCCAAAGTATTACCTCCTCACCCAGGACTAACATCTGTATGGCAGGAATCTACAGGGCACTTCAGGGATTCATCAGTTTCTTTTCGACACAGCGCACATATTATCTAACTTATTGTCAAGTCAGACTCACAGTCTACTAAGCATTTTTCAGTGGCTTAACTAAGTTGTGTATTTTTTTTATCACCATTGTAAGTTCTATACTTTAACTGTAGCCCAGAAAGCAAGGAAATAAATAGTGAGAAGACCTATAAAAAATTATATTTGTTACACTATAATTAAGATTTTACTATTATTTTATAATTTTTTAGCACTGCTTTTCCATAAAACAGTTCCCAAGGGTGGAATTTTTGAAATTTTTGGTGGCCCCACCTCTAAATCTGCAATTTAGAATATACAGTGACATCCTACCAAGTTTCATGCTTTTATGACGAAAGGCACGATTCTTCTCTTTTACTGCACATATCTACCTAACTATTTATAGCGTCTAGGGATGTGCGAGTAGAAAAATTTTAATTCGAGTCGAGCCGAGCCGAGTTTGCAACAGAAGAATCGAGTATCGAGCCGAGTTCGAGTATTTGATGAAAATATTTTGTTTGCAAGTTTCTCTTCAATTTGGTAAGATAATAAGAACAAAGATGGTGCTTAGCTGACTGTGTGGGTCATGGTTTTCCAATTTTAAGGATATAACTTGAAAATGGTTTCAATTATTGGCTTTTAATCTGCACCACTGGAAAGCTCTCGTCGAGACGATCGATTTGGTATATTGGAATGTCAAAATCGGTCAAAAATTGGCGAAGTTATCGCATTTTTGCCGGATTCGAGTTTTTCGAGTATGGACGCGAGCAGCGAGCCGAGTTCGAGTACAAGTTTCATACTCGGCTCGGCTCGAATTTTTCGAGTATCGCACATCCCTAATAGCGTCATATCTTGATAGGATGTGGTACAGGTTTTTAGACTGATATACGGTTAGCTTAATTCTAACAATAGATGGCGACAGCATTTAGTTAATAAATTTTCATGAAGGATGGAGCGCATGCAAAATTCGCAGCAGCTTTTCTCACGTACAGTTATTTTTAAGCCGTCATGCCGCCCCTACAAAAGTGCCGCTATAGGCCCGGGCCTCTCGGGCCTACTTATAAATCCGGCCCTGACTGCCATATGAAATCGCATATGTCGAACCCTGATAGTAGGTTAGCTCCATGATATCTAACCACAAATGGGCTTTTGCAGCACTGG
>JAHWFP010123776.1:0-10343 GCA_023313725.1 Lithobius niger | reverse complement strand
ATTGGCTCACATAAACCGCGCTCACAAATAAGCCACATCCAGAAAACGGACTTTACCTCCCCCCACCCCCCTCAACCTGCCCAAAAAAGTGCATCAAGCCAAACATTTTCTGTACAGTTCATCTCCCTTAACCGACAAGCACTTTATGTTGTAACTAAACATTAGTCCTGTTATAATCAACAGTAAGCAGCAATTTTTCTTGTCTATTAAAGCCAGTTTGTTTAAAAATGTAAATTAAATGTTTTTATTAGAAATAACTATAGAACGGTTGTACTATGTGACTTGTGGTGTGCACTATTGAAAAGCTGGCGAAAAAAGGTTAAAGGTTAAGGTTTGGTGTCTTTGAACGTCAAAACTGTAAATATTTCGTGAAATTCAAGCTGCTGGTTGCTATTTTGAAAAAGTGTAGCTTGTAGGCGAGCCAATATGGTAGCTCGTGTTCACTTTTGGGTACACAGCACTGGTTTTCACTGTAATGCGAATTCCATTGGTGTAATTTTATTTTTAATACAGTACTCCATGTTGCTTAAAGTCCACGCTTTACATAACTCAAATTTTGGTTAATTCGTTTCTTTAACATCTAAAAATGTGTCGCTACAGTGACCTTGTGTCTTAACTCAAACAATGACCGGGAGCCTGGAGTCCCGGGCTATTCAACACCATATCATTGAGAAGGTTGAACTGATGAATATCCAGGGACCATCCAGTCCTGGAATGCGGTTTCTGCTCCGTAGTGAGTTTATACCGAACTATGTGAGAAGTGGAGGAACGGCCTTACAAGTGGTGGAGGCTACGCTCGGCCGCCGATTCAAAGAGCGGACGATCGTGCAGATGAACGAACATGACATAGTGACGTCAATTCTCTGTTTTTGCCTGATGAAGACAGTCGTCTGAGCCCATACATCTCTAGATTACTGAATGTTGAAAATTTGTACGAGATATTGGTAAAGAGATCTTTTTGTCTCCTTTCAATCTAGCTCCAACTTCTGTGACTCGATTTTCAAAAATCCGAATTTTCTGCTAGGAAGGGTGAGGAGGAAGTGACGGCCACATGTGTTTGACCCGGAGCGTGTGTGAAATGTCTTCATTTGATGATATACTGAATGAAGACATTTATCTGCGAGCCACATTTAGTTGGGAAGAAGGAGCTGGGGAAGGTGGAAGGGGAGTTGGGGGTGGAACCATTCTCTAGTTCTGGCCACATTAGGTTGACCTTTGACGAGGCCATGCTGGGAAATCGTCGTTGTGGTCGGGGGTTCCGTTTTGAAACGACGTAGATTGGGCACCGTCAATTCGATTCGCACGCGGTGTATTCCTTCTAGGGCCAGAGACAGAAACTTAATTTATGGGGGGTTGGAGGGGGGCACCTACGTCCAACTTAATTAATTGGGCCCCCTTCCTGCCTGTCAATGTTCAGTGGTTGTTTGATACCGCAAATCGCCTATTAAACACCCTGGCTTAGCTAACGCCCACCCCCAAAAATACCGTAAGGTCAGAAATCGTGTAGTAGCTTTGTTAACATCCCCTCCCCCCAATCGTCATTTTTCTGCTGGAACGTTTAACGAAATCAATGTTTTATCCCTTTAAGTCTAGGTTTTATTGCATTAAAATTAACGAAAAGCTTCATAAATTTAACAAATTCAACATTCATTCCAACATGAAGCTTTCGTAATCACAGAAAAGTCGGCAATATTTAGGCCTACGCGATCGATCATTGACTTGCATAATCTGTATTCTGTCTAGCGAATACGCAATGCCTTTATTTTCATTTATTCTCAAATTTAGTTTATTAGATTGTCCTCCTTCCAATGTCTAACATAACTCAAAGTTAAAACTGATTTCTTAACCATCACCAACCTTGAAAATACAACACGATTCATGACTAAAAACATTGTTAATAGAACTAGTGTGAAACTCAGAATTTAACAGTCAAATGGCTTATTTCCTCCATATTCGCTCAATTTCACAAAGAAGACACTCACACTGTCTTGCTAATTTTCAACAGTACCCCTACTGTGTTCATCAGGCCCTCCTAAGTTCATATTAGGTCTCTGGTCACATTCTTGCTTGTTGTCAGTTGCCTGGATATGAATTTGGACAGTTATCATCATAGCCTCCAGTATTTGCAAGGCATGGCATATATCGTGGCCTCCTACGATGAAGAGGCTAGGGATGAAGAGTGTGTTGAATTCCCGAGAAGGAGTGTTTAGAGTGCCGTGCAATGAATGCGGTGCCGTGTATATGGGTGAAACGAGGAAAGGTGTAAAGACTTGGCTTGGCCAGCACATGTGCAACGCTAGAAATGAGGCAGAAGATTACGGTATTGCAGCCCATTGTACTGCCACACAGCATGATATTGGTTGGGAAAGAACAGAAACGTAAATCCATTCTAATTCGGCATGGAACAATCGTCTTCGTTGCCTCGAATCTATAGCCATCCAACACCATGAAAAGAATGGGATCCCCCTTAGAAACATCCAGGGTCCATCACATCCCAACGTTGGACACTTAGTAGGAAAAGACTTAGGAGAGCGGTTGGCGCACAAGTGGAGATTAAACAGAGGCCATATTGGCCCTATGCCTTGCAAGTATGGGAGGCCACGATGTATGCCATGCCTTGCAAATACTGGAGGCTGTGATGATAACTGTCAAATTCAAATCCAGGCAACTGACAACAAGCAAGGATGTGACCAGAGATCTAATATGAACTTTGGAGGGCCTGATGAAGACAATAGGGGTACTGTTGAAAATTAGCAAGACAGTGTGAGTGTCTTCTTTGTGAAATTGAGCGAATATGGAGGAAATAAGCCATATGACTGTTGATTCACGACTGGAAAGCGCCAAGCAGAGTAACGTCATAATGGACGCAGTGGACTGGATGTGTCAAGCACTTAGGAGTGGACTCGAGGAACCATGGTCACGTTATCCGCCTAGCGTCCAACTCGTCCACTACTGAGTGCAGTTCACTGCATCCACTGAATCCAGTTCACTGCTTCCATTATAACGTTGCTCTTCTTGGTGCTTCCCGGTCACGAATCGCGTTGTGGTTTTGAGGTTGGTGATGGTTAGAAATTAGTTTTCAGTTTGAATTCTGTTAGATATTGGAAGGAGGATGATCTAATAAACTAAATTTATGAATAATGAGAGTAGTGGCATTGTGTTAAAGCTAGATTGAACCCAGATCACTTACGTGAATAATCAGCTTTTCCACGATGGATTAGGCCTAAACACCTAATCCAAAAAAAAAATACCTTACGGCCAGAAGTCTTGTAGTAGCTTTTTTAATGCCCCTCCCCTTCTTTATCGAATTAATTTTAGAAGCCCATGTACGTTTAATAGGTGATTTACGGCAATGAAATAGCCTATATTTATGATGAACCAAACTTTTGTTCATCCTGTATAACAGACTAGTAACTACCGAAGTGTCACAAATTTTGTAATGGGCTGGTGGCTGTTCGGCACGCAAAATAATATTTCATTATTCTTACTGTACAGTAGTACTTTCTTAAAACTCCAGATGTTTTCTGCAGGGAATATAACATTTCTGCGTGTCGCCGACTTTCTGCTATGGTTTGTCTAGTATCGGATTGAAGAGAATTTAAGTTGAGCCCTTCATTCCTTTTCTTGTGCCGCTAAGTGGGACAGGGACGAGTCTTCTTTTCAGACTGACAAATTTTTATACCATAAAAATACCAATCTAAAGGACACGAATTTTGTAATAATTTTGAAGTATTATTTGCTGCCCAATTGGAAGGATTCGCTATACTACTAAATACTGTAATAAAGCACATCATTTTAAATAAAAGTTTATTTAATAAAAGGTAGAACTAAGCCAGAGACCTTTAAGTTAAGCACGGTATTGACAGTGGAGGGCGTGTCCTAATAATTTCCTATTGTAATTCCCTAGCAAAATGTCCTCTGACCTGCTGGCCATGGCTTCAGCCGGCAGTACGTCAAACCTTCAGCTGGTGTGGTCGAACTGTTGAACGTTAGTTTTCTAATTTGCAGGTAGCTGATTCATTATCAGTTTAGGCAGTCTTAAAAAAGCTTCAAAAATGCTCTGGTGTGTGTTTGTTTGGTCAGCCAAGCTGGCTTGTTTTCACTTTCGCAACATATCTTATTAAAAACGTAAGGTCGGTATCTATGTATGTACATATGTACATACATATACACACCTCTTCTCTGGCAGTAGGAAGGCTAAATATGTGAGAAAGTTGTCGGAACACAGGAAATTAATTTGGATTTCGCGTAGGTGTATTTTTGTGGTTTTAGACAAGGGTTGAAAAAACTGAAAAACCCCATTTGGACCATTGTTGAAACAAATTTTTCGCAGTTGATTGTTAGCTTCGGAATGCAAAATTTTCCTGCTGGAAGTATGGTCCGGTTTCAGTTTTGTATGCCCATAAAACCGCGGTTTCGGTTTTCGTCTCCCACCTCCCTACCCAATTTTTCTAGTTTTGTTATTCCAACAGTACTATTACTAGCTTCCAACTCGCGCCTGCTTTCGCTTTCAGCAGCGTAATTGACCATGGGCCTATCTGTGGCACCATTATCCTCTACTATTTTCTTTTTTGTGTCTAGGAACTTTGCTGTCGTT
Organism: Lithobius niger; assembly: GCA_023313725.1. Lineage (NCBI taxonomy): Eukaryota > Metazoa > Arthropoda > Chilopoda > Lithobiomorpha > Lithobiidae > Lithobius > Lithobius niger. The sequence goes on along the minus strand of JAHWFP010123776.1, from coordinate 5,746 downwards.
TCTACGTAGAAAATGATAATTGTTTAAAAATTTAAGAACTATGTAAATCTTTGATTTTTCGAACACCGTATGTAAAACCGACATACAATCCGAATCGTTTCGGTTTTTAGTTAAAATCGAAAATTCGGTTTCGGTTACCGACCCATCCCTACTCTCTCGCATACAGGGTGGGGAAAAGGGGGATGGGGAGGGGTATTCCGGAACCTCCTATACCTGGCCAGGCGTTATCGTTGTCCACATTTTGCTCTTCACCTGCTGGTTTAGATGGGCGCATTTCATCCAGCTACGGCCACCACTTCAATCTTCCTCATCCAGCTACGGCCACCACTTCAATCTTCCCTCGACCAGAATGCATTCCCCCTTCCTGTTCTGGCACCTTTGTCCGAACAAACCTTTGTCACAAACCTTTGTCCCCTTTGCTTTATGGCTGTTCCTTTCGTTGTGAAGGGGGGGGGGGGGGGGGGTTTCCACGGGGTGGCCATCTCAGTTACCCTGATGTCTCTCGCTGATACATGGGAACAGCTTATCTGCATACCATTGCTTCTTTCTCTCGTCGCCATCTTCCAGGTTCCTTGCATTCTGGATGCCATTCCTCTTCTCGCCAATTCCTGGTGTCTGGATCAACTTACGATTCCCTTTTCTGCCACTGCTTCCGTGTTTCTTTCCGCCGCCGCTTGTCTCCCTGTGTCGTCCCTTTTGAATTCAGGCGTGCAACCTGTCAGTTTCTCCGTTCCATTGCGTATGCACCCGCCGCCACTCTGTCCTGTTGTTTCTTCGATTCTTAAGCCATTATGTCGTCTGACTACTACTCCTCCGAGGATCCTGTGCCTCCAATTCAAGTGCGTAATGTGCCCGACCCTCAGCCGTGTGGCTGCATTGGCTTCACTGGGCAACAAGTACATTTTGATCCCCACTCATGTTGCCAGCATAATAGGCAGTGTGATGGCCTTTCCTTTCGCTGCAGGATCCGCTTCACCATCTCCCCGAAGAAGTGGTGCCTGATCCGCGGGAGACAAAAAAAGTAGCATATGCGGGTCGCGCGTAGAAAGCGGCAATTGGCTTTTGAAAGATTTCATTCCTCGCCTTCTACTTCAGGATCGCTCAAATCCACCCTTCGGACAGTTCCCAAACCGCATACAGTCTCCTCACCAGCAGTCTCCACAACGGTTTCCTCCATTACATCGGCACCGTTCCGCCAGTAACGTTTACTCTCCACACCACAGTTCCGCCCTCCGCTGCACTCTGCCTTCGGCGCAGTTGTCGCCGTCACTGGTACATCAGGTATTCGTCCAAGAGGCCTTGTATCTCTTAGAACTACTGTCAAACCTTGGGACTTCGGATAAAAACCTTGCGACCCATCAAATCTTCAGTCTTGCCTACGGTTCTCCCTGTCGTTCTTCGGCCATCTTCTTGTTCGCTCCCTGCGGTTTTTCTCTCTGACGCCGTTCCGCCGACGTCTCCGCCACTGTCCGACGAAACTACGCCTCTACGTGGCCTGACTGGGAATATCTCTCCGGTTTCAACACCAGCCTTATCCGACCGCCTCCCTTTCCTTCAGCCTCCGTCCTCCGCGCGGCCCAAAATCGCGGCCTGGACCTTTTTGTTCGTGACATGGAAAATGTGGATGCGAACATTAAATTTTTTTCTTTCTGACGCGGAGGCATTTTCCGCTGAACTTTCAACCCTCCGCACCAAAAACGCTCATTATGTCCTCTTCGTGCAGCTGACGATTCCGCTGCCACCTTGCAAGATGAAAACCTTGTGCTCCAAGCTTCGAATGTGTCCTTATCCGACAATCTCGAACATCTGCGGAAGCGCCATCGCACTTTACGTATTAACTATGCGCTGTTAAAGAATAGAATGCCTTGGGTTTCCTCCATCCCCTCTTTGCGACTTGGCGAGCCTTTTATTGTTCGTGGTCGCGAACTCGACGTCTTCACGGTGGGCCGACTGATCTCCGTCTCCAGCTCTACCAGCCAGCCCGCCAGTGGCACTGCCATGTGATGCTCCTTCGCCACTGCCATCCCATTCCGTGACCCGTCTGCCACGGCCTCTAGCTCGCTCACGTCTCCTGTCCGACCTGATTCTGGGGTTCCCGATGTTCTTCCAGCTCCTGCTACGGACTGTCCACTAGTTACCGCTTGATCAAGAGTCGCTACCGCTCCCGATTACCAGCAGCTCTGTACTTAACCATATCTGGCAATTCGACGATCCCTCTTCCTTCATCCCGGTCTTTCCGGGCATCACCCAGTATTCTAACATCTCTACACGAGATTTGCCAGACAACCGACCAAGGAAGTCGCACTTGGCTTCTGGGTCCGCCCGTAGGTCCTCGTGTTTGTTATTTCAGTTCCTCTTTCATCTGACCTCCTTTCGTTTCTTTCGTTTCCATCCGCGAGGAGTCCTGCTTCAGTCTTCGGCGCGTTCCTCTGTTGCGATTCTGCTTGAACTTTGTGTCACGATTCCCTGCCTAACTTAACCATATACGGTCTTACCTCCATATATGCAAAAAAAAAAAAAAACCAAACAACAAAACGTGCAGCGAGATGACTACCATGACCACCTTAAGGAAAATTGGAAATTAGCCGATAGTGAAAATCATACACTAGAAATAACGTAGTTCAGTAAGCCACTGCTATCGGCTAATTTCCAATTTTCCTTAATATTATTTCCAGCGATTTATGTCTTTTATTACCATGACCACCGACGCTGCACCACGACAAGGATGGAATGAAGGGAACAGCTCGGGGAGAGAACGCTGACCGAGACAAGTTCCTTGTGCTATTCCACCCCTCTAAGTATTCCGTTCCGGCTCTGAACTTCTTCTCGTTCCGTTCCGCATTACATGAACTATGCTCTGTCTGGGCGAGGCATTGCCTGTTATTCTCCATTTGACCTTCCGCTAGCATCGCCTGCGACAAGCTGAACTATCCACAGTTCCGCCCTACACTCGGACTACGTCCATGTTCCGTTTCAGTCTGGATTCACTTCCCATCTCAAGGTAAGAGAATTTCATTTTTCTAATTATGAATTTCTCACCTTGCCCCATGGTGAGGAACTGATTGGTAACTATTCTCCGTTTGCTACAACTCTTGACTACAACGATTCCGCCTTATGGGACTGTGGTTCCCGAGGCTTCGGGTTATTTTACTATCAGTTGTCTTCACCAGGATACGTTCCGTGGGGTCGCCGGCTCGTAATGCGGGTCTCCTGAACGTTGCTCGCCTCTGCGCAACGAAGTCTGCTAATGTAAAAACAGGTAATGTATATTTTCGTGGCTATGAAAAGACTAAAATACCAGGATCTGCACCTGGTTGGTTGATTTTAGTTTTTATTGCCTATACGAATGTATACGTTACCTTTACCCGCCCTGGCCTACCCTCTGATGGACCACGGTAACATGGGGTAAGGAAGAAAAATGATTGTGCGCCACTGCGTTCCGCATATATATAGAGAAACCCTGTTCTGCTCATGCGCAGTAAGGAAGGTTACCAGCCTGGCAGGAAGACAACTTTCAAGTTTTGGAGTAAGAGCTCCAAATCGGGGAAACTGCTAATGCAAAAACAGGTAATGTGTATTTTCGTGTAGGCAATAAAAACTAAAATCAACCAGGTGCAGACCCTGGTATTTTAGTCTTTTTTTTTTTTTATATATATATTCCCTATTTTCCTACATTTTTCTTGTTTTCAGATGTACGGTTCCCTACTTTTTTCCTGCCATGCATATTTAGTAAATTTAAGTGTAAATTAATAAAATAACAATGGCTACATCACTTGCTTTGCTCGCTCCGTTGGGGTCGTCTCGCTTCACTTGAAGAGGTTCCTTATTGCTGCACTCGTTAAATAAGATATCGGTGGCTATTATTTTGTCACCATTCGTCTGTGAATGTCATCCCGTACTTCTAATGCTTGTATTCTATGTGCTGTTAGATGAGGATAATAAAATAGTGAGCAAAGCTGCTATGTTTATTGAGTGTTACTGAGAACAACCATTTATTAACTGACTTGTTCCTTGGTTTACGGCCGCCTAACCATTGTTAATGGACGTGCCCGAAAAGCACGAAAAAAAAATTTGGTCAACAATCGTTGATGTCATGTATTGTTGTATGATTGTTGCTGATTGTTGAAAACGGTTATTTTTCGTTAATTGGGGGGCGTGTAGGACCTAAATTTGAATTTAAGACTATGCCTAAGAGAAATTCTGAGAAATTTCTTTTCTTCCAAACCCTTTCTCCAATTTCTGAGGCCACTATTTCAAGGAGAGTAGAAGGGCACACATATAAATAAATAAATAAATAAATAAATAAATAAATAAACACACTGAACGATTTTAGTTATATTAGATGTAAGATTTGAGTTCAATAAATAAGTCACGAACTTCGTCGGCGTACTCTGGTCCCGACTTGTTTCCAATGCAACGAGGCGTTCTGCACGTGCGTATTGAAAACCATCACTTCCGGTTCCGCATCTTGTGCGACGGTTTCGTTTTCACAAGTTGACCATCAAGTTGCTCGATCCAAGGACAAATTGTCAGTTAAATGCTAAGCCTACTATTATGTTTCAACTGTTTTAATTTCGTTCTAGCGGTTTGTAATTTCGTTTTTCGATACAATGAATGAATATTAAAAAAATATGTGTTCTATATTGTGTCACCCACCATGTGTGCTGGCTTTCTGAACCAAATGTTATGCCGACGTAATGGTTTTATCGCGCATTTGGTTATTTCCAGTCATAAAGCATCTACAGCAAGAAAATATTAGGAAGGCTAATGAGCTAAAATTGTGTTTAGCAGTATTTCATTGGTCCAATTGTTGCCATAAAAACTTTCCACTGCCGTTGGATGTGTTATAATGGGCGCGTTGTTGGCCGTGGCCGCCGCCATGTTTCCCTTAACACTTCAGCAAAATGTTGTTTAGCCTCGTGTGCACTCCCTTACGTGTGTCGCCAATGTATGTTGCTTCACATTCTGACGTGAAAAATCAAGTGGTGACTAACAGCATCACCCACTGCCTAGAGACTCAACACTCTGTTAATTGGGAAGCTACTCAAAAACTCCTAGTTTGTAATTCAAGATCCGACAGACATTTGAGAGGACTCGAGTCGATTGAAATTCTTGAACACCAGAGTGGCAAATACAAGCTGATGAATCTGCAGGGGGCCTCAAATCCTGATACCTTCTACCTCGTAAATAAAGAGACCGCGACGCTGCTACGCAGGAAATGGGGTCACAGCCTTGGTAATAACTGCGGCTACGTCGGACGACAACATGGCCAACACCAACAACAAAACCATGTAGGGAGTGAAGACTCTACAAAACAAGCCTGATGAAGACAGATGTCCTATGCTGTCGAAAATTAGCGTGATATGGTGGACAAATACTAATGTATTTGTGCGAATATCGAATTGTTTTGAAGAATGAGTGTTAATCTTGTTCGTCTTGGACTCTTGGTACTGCCAGTGTTGAAAAACCCTCAAAGTAAACAGTATGATTTTTTCCATAAGAAATACACATAGTACATAATATGGAGGTATAGCTTCAAGGTAAGACCCTAGCTTAAGGTATAGGAGAAAATAAGGGAAGCTGTGGAAACCGTTGTTACAAACCCCCCCCCCCCCCAAAAAAAAAGCTACGGCCATCTCTGGATGGCTTGAAGAGCTATTTTTTGCTGCCGCTTGCATCGGGGTCTAGTCGTTAACGAGAATTTTGTTGAATTGGATTTGGTGCTTCTTCTTCCTCTTCCCCCCCC